>BSBM01001651.1:0-49105 GCA_027924585.1 Larix kaempferi | reverse complement strand
TTCGATCGAATCGATCGAGGATATCATCATCTGTTAGACTGGTCCAAGACAATTTACTAATTGGCCGCCCTGATATGTCACAGAATTTTTCTCTAGCCAATAATCCAATTATTGGTACAATCGGAACTATTGGATCAAATTCACCGGTAATAAGATCGGCAATAAATAACTCATCTAGCATTTTGGTCCTGACCAAAAGAGGTTTCATCCGAATCCTCAGAAAATAGCCTAGAGAAGAAGAACAATTCTTGGATAATTGATGAGAACATACCCTATATGGTTCGGACCAAAGATGGAAATAACATTGCCGAAAAATTGGAAGATGATATCTACATTTTTTCACTAGGAGATGAGTACCCTTTATAGCTATAATAGATCTTTCTCCATATCTAAAATAGTGAATGTTAGGATCCTTCAACGACCAGATCCTTTTCAGTGAATTTCGACGAGAAAATATGATAATATGTTTGATCTTTCGATCAAAATGAGTTCGCTCAGGGAAAGATCCATGAGACAACGATCGTAAATGAGAGGATCGTTTAAGAAGGGGAACTAAAATGGATTCGCATTCATAGACATAATGATTCCACAGGAATAGGAAAAATCTCGTATTCACTCTTGGGGCGACAATAATCGATCTTTGTAAATTCTCTGGACTATTTCGATATTCATAGAGAACAGATCGTAATGGTGTGCAAGGAGGGAGCATCTCGGATCCAGCGACGAAAGGTTCGAACCAAAATTTCTGGATGAATAGAATAGGGTATTCGTGTATCTGATATATAATTTGAATGCGGGAATTTATCTTCCAAGAAGGGAAATATTGAATGGATCGACCGGAAACTCTTCCATTCATTTATCCCTTCCACAGAATATTTTGACCGTATAGAGAACGGAACTTCCAGGACCAATGTAAGTCCTTCTAGTACCGATTCATAATAGGAACTCTTGTTGCGTTCAACTAATGGATTTGGATCACAATTCACGAATAAAACAATTGAATGATTCTGTTGACGTATTTGACCAATCAAACGTTTTACAGTTAGGAAACTGAATTGATCATTGGAACTTACATGTTCCATCGGTTCGGAGGAACTCGATCCATCCAAATAATGATCATGATAAATTGCGTAAAGATCTTCCTGAAAAAAGAGTGGATATAAAAAGCATTGTTGCCAAGAGCTATCTTCCTTTCCGTTTCTATGGAACTCATCCATTTTCAAACCTCAGCTATGGCTCTCGTTCATGAGAATAACCTCTTAATTTCTGAGATAATACATGGTGCGATCTAGTCGGGACAAGATAGGAAAAAAGAGATATATCCGTATATCCAGATTCTATCTTCTATTCAGCAGATTTACTACCCAAGGATCTCATTCGTCAGGAGGAAGAATGAAAATCTTTTATTCTGGCAACCGATCGCTCTCCTGACTCATGGAATAAATCAACCTGGTCAGTACACTATTTATCTTACACATCTGTACTCGAGTACTTAGGACTCATTGTGAGTGTATAAATCCCTGATCTACTCAGGAAAAACCTCCCGATATCGGGTACTAAAATGCTCTTAACTTCTGATCAGTAAAGGGAATTCCTCGCTCGTTAAATTGGAACGAGGAACAGAAGCTCGTTCCTCTGGGTCTACTTATGATTCAAGTCATATAGCTTTCTCCATTTACTCATTTGACTTAACCGCGAATTGATTCGATCCTATTCACAATTATCACATTTGATCCGAAAGGATGAGCATATTATACATCCATCTAGGTATATAATAGACATTTCCCACCCATTTGATTCCTTAAATCAGATCCGGTCCTGATCGAATACAATCAGGTATCCTAAAAATAATATCAGGTATCATAAAGATCATATGTTGGAACGACATGCTGTTTTTTCCATTCATTATACTTCGAGGATCAGTCGTAGTCTTCCGAACTTTACCGATGGTATCGACGAGTTTTCTACTTCATTCAAATGTGTAAAAGACCTTAGTCGCACTTAAAAGCCGAGTACTCTACCATTGAGTTAGCAACCCATATTGCAAATAGATATTGAGGATATATACGATCGAAGTGGAATGCGAGGTTACTCAATATGAACCGGTAAATTGAATCTTACCGATCGTTGTTGTTAAATGACGAACGGGAGGGATCAAAAACCTATGTGAATGACCAAATAATTAACTTGTCAGTTCATATATGGACATGTAGAATTTCGATCCACCATTCCAGAATAAAGTATTCTAGGTTATGAATAAATGATCCGTCGACAGAATTATCATGATTGGATAGAATCACTGATAAATGATGAACCTAAGATATCTATTTCTATTGTGAATGGACGAATTATATCGACACAATACACTATTGTCAATCCAGAATAAGAGATAAATTAATTGTTGGATTGGCACTGTATTGGGACGATATGTTAGACGCATCGAGAGAAAATACTAGGCTTATTTGTAACAGCCTCGGTAGAACGATTCAAATATTCGTCATCTTTGTATGGAATCACGTGGAAACGAGAGTGACTTGGAGAGTATATAATAAAATAAGAATAATGTTGAGCCAAGGGAAGGGCATTTGATCCAAATATGAAATGTTGGATGTCATAATTCACATCCACGAAACCGATTAAGACGATGTTTTTAAGATCCCTCCCTGATCTCGAATCATGATCGAGACGTGATTATGAATAGTCATTAACTCAATTGATATGATAGGAATAGGTATCGAATTGGATCCACTTTTTTTGTATAGAATACACTCAATGTAATCAATTAATTTATATTTATTAGGTACTTAACTTAATGCTTCTTTAGCTGCGTGCATTACCTCAACAGTAATGTTCAAGATGCCCTTTCGTCGTGCAAATTTTTCTGTATTTCTCTCTACTTCGTCCCTGACAAAACGGGGGATTTTATTCAATTCTAGTCGACTTTCAGGATTCCAAATTAGACTCATATCCGTGGATAATGATTTAGTCATTATTTCCTTCGTATCATGACCACAAAAAATCTCTAGAAGATGATCCTCCATACCCAGAGCGAATGAGTTATAAACTGGATCAGCTATTTGATTAGTACCTTCGTAACCCAGGAAGGGTCGATATCCCAAGGAAAAATTTTGGATATGAGCTGGTGCGGAAATAACTCCACAGGGAATCTCAAGACGTTTACCGATATGACGTTCCATTTGAGTACCAAATATTGCAGAGGGTTCCACGCGAGCGATAATATCTCCTACTTCAGCATGATCATCTGTGATGATTATCTCATCACAAAAATCTTTAATTTGCTCTTTGAACCATTCTGCATCATGTTTACAATAAGTACCTGTACAACTCACACGAATTCCCATCTCTCTAGCAAGTATCTTAGTGATTGAAGCAGCATGAGTTGCATCACCAAAAACGACTGTTTCTTTCCCCGTAAAATTCTGACAATCGATAGATCTTGAGAACCAAGCAGCTTGGGAAACGAATCGAGTTTGTCCATCTATATAGGATTCGTAATCAACCCTTTTGCTTGATAAAATAGGAGCCGCCAAGGTATCAAGATATTTCTTTATCTGTCGGATGCACGCAGCCATATCTACAGCTCCCATAGGAGTTGTAGATACATAAGGCATTCCAAATTCTTTATTCAAATACATCGCTGTCATTAAGCCCACTTCACGATAAGGAATTAAATTGAACCGAGCTTTTGGTAAATTTTTTGGATCCTCTACAGATCCTCCTTCAGGAATTATTTGATTAATTCTGATGTCCAGATCTTTTAATAAACGTCTCAACTCACGACAATCGTGTCGATTATGAAAGCCCAGAGTAAGAATCCCAATTATATTTACAGAAGGTGCATCTGTTACAAATTGATCCAATGTTTCTTGTCTATGGGATTTCTCCAAATAATATCGAACCACCTGTTCCAAAGTTCTATCCGCTGCCTGAATTTCATTCACTTGATAATGATCCACATCCGCAAAAATGACGTTGCAATCGGAGATTATGGATGCTCTATCCACAAAGTTTTTTAAATCCTCTTGCAAGATACTAGAGGTACATGTAGGTGTCAATATGATCAGATTGGGACCTTCCTCCTTATCTTTTCGAAGAATATTATCCACAACTCTTTTTTTAGATCCACGTGCTAGTACGTGACGATCTACTATACTAGCAGTTGCAGGAGTAAAATTTCTTTCCCGTTCTAACATAGAGCGCATTACATTAAAATAATCATCTCCTAGAGGAGCATGCATAATGGCATGGACATTTTTGAATGAACTAGCTACTCGTAGAGTTCCAATATGAGCAGGACCAGCATACATCCAATGGGCTAATTTCATAAATTGAACCTTATCTCAAATTGATCTGTATTCCCATCTTGCACCACAGAGATATCCCTTTATCCCTTCCCCATTGTAATCACATTCCCTTCTGATAAGTATGGTGAAATGATGATAAAAAGTAGAACGAAATTCCATTGGATTTACCCTTTACGAAAGAAGAAAGGGAAGAGGGAGGGAAGGGAAAACAGGAACCAATGAAATAAGTCTGGGACGGAAGGATTCGAACCTCCGAATAACAGGATCAAAACCTGCTGCCTTACCGCTTGGCCACGCCCCATTCCCATCCTATTTTTCTATTCATATGCTAATGAATACTTATATCAAATTTTTTGTCAACTCATTAGGATCCAAGATTCATTAGATCAGATCCCAATTGGCCAGATAATTTTGTGGATTTTGAAACAAAATAGGTTATTAATGGAATTGGACATAATAGGAGAAACATAAAAAGGGATAAGAATATCCATTCATTGATCAATCTCTATTAGATTGGGTAAAATATTGTATGTATGAAAGAATCATCCCTTCCAACCCCAAGTCCGGTCAAACTTGCCGAAGAGCTTCGATCAATTCCATTAATCAAAGACTTTTCTGGCTTTACCCCCCCCCTAATTTTTATTGGAGAAGAAAAATGCCAGTTATGCTCAATATTTGTCTAGATGATGCCTTTATTCATTCAAATAATCCCTTTTTTGGAAAATTACCTGAGGCTTATGCGATTTCCGATCCAATTGTCGATGTAATGCCAATTATTCCCGTTCTTTCTTTTCTCTTAGCCTTTGTTTGGCAAGCTGCTGTAAGTTTTCGATAAAAAGTATCCTCTTTTTTCCTTTTTCAAGTTTTTGGATCGCTGTCATTGATCCAATTTTTGTATCACTCTTTATATTTTTTGTGGCAGAAGTTCTATCCTTGCTCCGCCCGACGATACCAGATCCAGATACCTTATCTGCTCCCGGCTAAAAACTTTTTAACTCACCTTCGTCAATTCCTTCCGATCTCATCGCTCACTTTGGATTGGGCTATTTGGTCACGTATTGATACGAATTACATATTTTCATAAAGATTCGATAAATATCTGGTTGATTCAAACAAATAAGAAGGGAAGAAAGACCATTTGGAAAACAAAGGGATAAATTATCTCCTTCTTTCAAATTTATTTTCACACGTGATCCGGAAAAATAATTTCGTGATTTGTATGAATCATACTATTGCTTGGTATTCAAGTATCCATATATGGTACAAAGATTGATGATCTATTCTGTTGTACTTATAATCAGGATCCTGGAGATTACGTAATGCTTACTCTTAAGCTGTTCGTTTACGCAGTAGTGGTATTTTTCATTTCTCTTTTTATCTTTGGATTTCTATCGAACGATCCAGGACGTAATCCCGGACGTAAAGAATAGTGAAAAAAGTCTCTAGGTTAATTGGTCTTTTCCGTAGAAAGATTCGGAGTTTTCGTTTTCAGGATCAATAGTGACCGAACGGAGAGAGAGGGATTCGAACCCTCGGTACGGATTATCCGTACTACGGATTAGCAATCCGCCGCTTTAGTCCGCTCAGCCATCTCTCCAAGATGGAAGAGTTCATGTGTAACAAAATGAATGGTGGAGTGAAGGTGTATACCATAACATGTATGGATTGTATCGATAATGTAATGAATAGAGCAATTATTTAGAGAAAAAGAAATCTAGCGAATCATATTGTTCATTCCGTTCAAAATAATTTTTTCCCCCTTTTTTCTGACCTGGCTGGCCTGGCCACCGGCCAGGCCAAGAAAAGCAAAGAATCATTCATGCATCATATAGTGATTCAGCTAATTTGAAAGCCAAAAGAGTTATTGAAATAGAAGCAAAAAAAGCTAGAACAAATGCAATAGCTTCATAATTAACAAAATTAACAAATTCCAAATTTGACGTCATTTCTTCAATTTCCTCCTTAATTTTTTTTTTAATAAATTAGTTACATTGAATGCATCCATTTTTTTCTCTCCAGTATAAAATGAAAATACCTAGATATTTCAATATCTGAATGGGCTCTCTATTTATTTCTTTATGTATTATTATAAAAGATATCAGTTACTCAAGGCTATGTTCCTGATCGAAATTACACAGATGGGGAAGAAGAGAAAATGGAAGAAGGATTATATTTATCTTGGATTAAGAAAGAAAAGAATTGGTTTAATATCATCGCCATCTTTCAAAATAGAAGGGGTTTCCTTACAACCATTGATCTTCTTAGGTTTGCGATAGATTATATCCGGGAACATCTTCCTATTTGTTCAAATTTTCTACAGTTTGTAATGATATTTGAAGAATTCTGTTAAAAAGAATTGAATTATTTAGAATTCATTTTCGAAATATCTACCATATGGTCATTGACCGAGGTATGTCTATGATTAACTAATTGTTTAGCTCCGGGAATGGTGGGAGCCATACCCGATCGAGAAATAATATTATGCAAACGCATTTCAGGTAATTGCAATAGGACCTGACCCGTTGATCCCGCGGCTCTTCTAGCAATACATTCAGAATTGTTTTTAGGCATAACATAACTTGTCTCCATTCGCTTCGTATCAGCTCAGCCCGGAGTTTCCAGTATAGCTATCCCTACCCTCCTCTCATGTAAACCTACGAGCTACTAATATATGTTCTCAACTTGATATCTATAAATATAGATGGATCATGTGCATCCAATTTTTTGTTCATATACCGTAGTAGACTTACTCATTAATATATGATGGGGGGGCCCTTTTAACTCAGTGGTAGAGTAACGCCATGGTAAGGCGTAAGTCATCGGTTCAAGTCCGATAAAGGGCTCATGTTTCCTACGAAGAAAAAAAAAAGGTCTGGATGTCCGTCTTACACGCACGGTTAAGAGACAATCAAGTTATTTATTATATTATAATGCAGGTGATGGGACAAATATACAAATTTCGAGGCTCATCTATCAACGGAGATAGTGAACATTTTACAGTATTGAAAGAAGACGAATGAAACGTCTTGGTAGGCGTCAATCGATCCGTGGAACGTATCAAATCCTTCACGTATAAGTTCGTGATGAGTCCGGGCTCATTCCGATATAACATGATTTCGGACAGATCTATTGTCTAACCGAGTAAATATCTATTTGTAACGGGGCAGAAGGCAACTTCTTTTGGGTCGCAGTCCACATTATTTTTGAGCAAGGGATTCTAGTTTTGTCCCAACAGAGTTATGATCTTAGGTGGAGAAAGAGAACGAACCAAAGGTTCGCCTTTAGCTAGAATGGATCAACTCCAGAGAATTTTCCTTTCCAGGTATTTGGAATATCCGTAGTACTTCCCACTTCTATGGTTCAAGAATAGGTTTGATTTACCATAAATAACATATTGTAGAGAATCCTAGTTGATCAAGATCTTCGCCCCGATCTTTAGCAAAGGGATAGATACAGCCGGGATTTTCGATTGAACGGAAAAGGACTTCGTTCAACCCCAACGGAATGCGTTGCGTTTGGATGGAGCTAAAAGCCACATGTCCAATCGATACTTTGACTGGACTAGAAACTGCTTCAAACATATGATATTTTAGAGAACTCTCGAGTTTTTCGAAGAGCTAGCGATAAAAATGAACAAAAAAAGAAATGTGATACAATATAGAAAATATCGTGACAAATTACCCGCTTTTCCCTCGGTTCCGAACTAGATTATCTTACAATGGGAATTCTAACATTGTGCAAATCCAAGCAATATAGTATGGAATACCTTATAAATCCTCTATCTATATTTGTATGTAGAATCTAGAAGTGCCTAGAAAAAAAGAAAAGAAAAAACGCCTTGTTTCTTGTATGTTACAATTAGTTCCAGTTCTACGATCCGAACTCTTTGGATTGGACAGATTAGACAGATTGGATCGGACAGATACTTCCATAGATCCCCTTCTTATGGATTCCCTTGAGAATAAAAGGAAAGGAGGAAGTCATTCATCATACTAGCTAGGAATTCCCTACACCTGATTCATCAAATTACAATGATCGATCCTAATTACTTACTATTCGAACGAAGGCCAAGATCCAATAGGCTGGGATCAATCATTAGAACCTTGGATCTATCAGAAGTAGATTAGTAACCTCCAATAATGTAATGGATTATTATTGCATATCATCATGTCAGTCGTTACTTAACTTATTTTCTTTCCCCTCTTTTTTTATTAATGAAAAAAAGGGTTTATAGGTGCGATCATCTGGTATCGGATCAATCTCGATCGATGAGAAATAATTATCTGCCTGTCCTGTTCCAACGTTCCCATCCATCGATCTCGATAAGGACATGAGAATAGTTTATATGATCCGAAAGACTCTTCAAGGCCAAGTCATAGGGACTATGAGGGGATATATATATATATATAAATAAAGTAGTGTAACTTAGTGGAATGTATAGGGCTATACGGGCTCGAACCGTAGACCTTCTCGGTAGAACAGATCAAAGTTCTTATTATCAAAATGATTTGAACTGTTCCAAGAACCCAACATGCATTTTCTCGCATTGGGCTCTTTCATTAACTGATGGAAAGATCGGTTAGTCTGCCATTCTCCTCTTTCCAGGAAGATACTAATATGGCTCCGTGTGCTCCAAATTATTACCCTTCGGAAGCAATCCCAAAGTTATTCAAAAGGTTTCCTTGACGTAGGTCTGCCTTGCTCGGGCATAGATTGACTCAAATAGAGTCTCCTCTATCGCTCAAAAAGTGAAATATGACACTTCATACACCTAAAAGTTCATAGAGCGAAAAGAATCTATTTTGAGGTCCCCGTATTATACTCATTATGCCTGGCATTGAACGGAGCTGGGATTGACCATATCAATTAGATTCGTAATTCGAATCGGATCGAACTTCATCTTTGTCATGCTATTGTTCCCCAGAGAAACAAATTGATAGAGTAAGACTATTTCACATAGAATCTATTTCGTGGATCGGACGAATCGATAAACTCTCCCGAAAACCATTGGCGCACGTGTAAACGAGGTGCTCTACCATGCTGAGCTATAGCCCTTCCTTGCCAGTCTTGGTGATACACTACTATACTAACCAGATGGATCACTTTCTGTCAAGGTAGATATTTCATGATCCGATACTATGATCTAATACGTCCCAATAAGTTCGATCTGCGCCAGAGAAACATTGTCTATACGTTTAATTCCATTTAGAATTGTTTATAGAGTCCAACTCTACCTATGAGAATAAATGACCCACTTAACTCAGTGGTTAGAGTATCGCTTTCATACGGCGAGAGTCATTGGTTCAAATCCAATAGTAGGTAAACTTATTAGATACCATTGAAGAGTCGATGGCATCTAATAAGCTTTACTCCACTTTTTTGGATCGAGACAGAACATTGAATCAATCCATTTTCAGATCATTCTCCAAAATTTTCATTAGAGACGGGGGGGCTAGCATTGATAGCCTCTAATCGTGTTCTAGCTCTTTTCAGAGCTACATCAGCCTCAATTGCTTGTCTTTTGCCTTCGGCTCGAGCTAAGTCAGCTTTAGCTATTCGAAAAGTTTCCTGGGCTTCTTTTAGATTGATGTCAACATCTCTCTCTGCATTATTGACCAATACGGTTATTTTATCATTGTCTATCTTGGCGAAACCGCCCATCAAAGCCATAGTGGACCACCGTCCATTGAGACGTATTTTCATAACTCCTATATCTACAGCTGCCACAAGTGAAGCATGATTGGGTAATACGCCAATTTGACCACTATTAGTAGATAGGATTATTTCTTTAACTTCTGAATCCCAAACGACTCGATTAGGAGACAGTACACGAAGATTTAGGGTCATTTTCAAAATTCACTTTAGTTAATAGCCTTCGCGGTAGCTTCATCAATGTTACCCACCAAATAAAAAGACTGTTCGGTAAGACCATCTAATTCTCCGGAAAGGATCATTTGAAACCCTCTAATTGTTTCCATTAGACCAACATATTTGCCCGGGAAACCTGTGAATACCTCTGCTACGAAAAAGGGTTGTGATAGGAAACGTTCAATTTTTCTTGCTCTTGCTACGATTAAACGATCTTCCTCCGATAATTCATCCAGTCCAGGAATAGCTATAATGTCTTGAAGTTCCTTATAACGTTGTAAAGTTTGCTTAACCCCTTGTGCAATTTCGTAATGTTCTTCACCTACGATCCAAGGTTGGAGCATAGTCGATGTTGAATCTAAAGGATCCACTGCTGGATAGATACCCTTGGCAGCTAATCCTCTCGATGGTACGGTAGTAGCATCTGAATGTGCAAATGTCGTAGCAGGAGCAGGGTCGGTCAAGTCGTCAGCAGGTACATAAACTGCTTGAATCGAGGTTATGGATCCCCTTTTTGTGGAAGTAATTCTCTCTTGCAAAGAACCCATTTCCGTGGCAAGAGTTGGCTGATAACCCACGGCGGAAGGCATTCTGCCTAATAGGGCGGATACCTCTGATCCCGCTTGGACAAAGCGGAAGATGTTATCAATAAATAATAATACGTCTTGCTCATTGACATCTCGGAAATATTCGGCCATGGTTAGAGCAGTTAAACCGACTCTCATACGAGCTCCTGGTGGTTCATTCATCTGACCATAGACCAGAGCCACTTTTGATTCTGAGATGCTTTGTTCATTAATTACTCCCGATTCTTTCATTTCCATGTAAAGATCATTCCCTTCACGGGTACGTTCTCCTACTCCTCCAAATACAGATACCCCTCCATGAGCCTTAGCAATGTTGTTGATCAACTCCATAATGAGTACTGTTTTACCCACTCCAGCTCCTCCAAATAAACCGATTTTTCCCCCACGGCGGTAAGGAGCCAAAAGATCTACTACTTTAATGCCTGTTTCGAAGATGGATAATTTTGTATCCAACTCTATAAAGGCGGGAGCAGATCTATGAATAGGAGATGTTATGCGAGCATCTACAGGACCCAAATTATCAACAGGTTCTCCAAGAACATTGAAAATTCGTCCGAGAGTAGCTCCACCAACTGGAACACTCAGAGGAGCTCCCGTGTCAATCACTCTCATTCCTCTCGTCAAACCATCTGTAGCACTCATAGCTACAGCTCTAACCTTATGATTTCCTAATAATTGTTGTACTTCACAAGTAACCTGAATTTCCTTACCGGTTGTACCTTGACCCTTAACTGTCAATGAATTGTAAATATTAGGCATATTACCTGGAGGAAAAGATACATCCAGTACTGGGCCAATGATTTGAGCGATACGTCCCACACTTTTTTCCACAAGTGCGGAAACCCCAAGAACAAGAGGATTGGTTCTCATACAAAAAAGGAAAAAATTTCCTTGAATCTTGAATTTGATATATATCAATATTATTTTTCCAATATTATCAATAACAAAAAGGTTCCTTCCGTATCGGGTCGATCAGATCAGTCAATAATGAATGGGAGTTACCACCTGGGTAATACCCTACTTTATTGAAAAGTTCAAATTAATATTTGGAATATTAAGTAGGTAGATAGATATGGATAAGGATCATGAGGAAGTCTTCGATTTCTCTATAACTAGAACCCATTTATCCATAACTAAAATTGAAAATACTTCAACATTATGTCCATATCATCTGTGAAATTTGAAACTTTAACCTTACGAATGACCTTTATCTCATTGGTCGTTATCTCTTCGTACGCACATTTGTTCCATATTCTATATGTATTGTCATATGGACAATTCGCACCATTATGGTTAAAGGTCAATTCGGTTCCTTAAATTCATTAATTAACTAGTTTAACAGCTGAAAGGTGCTTGGGTCAATGAAGAACTTCAAGAGCAAAAATTGGGTTGCGTCATACATAAAGAACATTATACAATGAGAGTGTATCTAGTAGATCTTATTGTCCAATAACGGACGACTGTTTTGTAGGATATTTCTGTCAAAATCAATTAGATCTTATTGTCCAATAACGGACGACTGTTTTGTAGGATATTTCTGTCAAACAAAATCGATTGTTTACGTTCGATCCATGTCGAGCAGACCTCGTCCTTGCGAGAAATAATTATTAATAAAGGAGGGACTTATGTCACCAAAAACAGAGACTAAAGCTAGTGTCGGATTCAAAGCTGGTGTTAAAGATTACAGATTAACTTATTATACTCCTGAATATCAGACCAAAGATACGGATATCTTGGCAGCATTCCGAGTAACTCCTCAACCTGGGGTGCCGCCCGAGGAAGCGGGAGCAGCAGTAGCTGCTGAATCTTCCACCGGTACATGGACCACTGTTTGGACCGATGGACTTACTAGTCTTGATCGTTACAAGGGACGATGCTATGACATCGAGGCCGTTCCTGGAGAGGAGAGTCAATTTATTGCCTATGTAGCTTACCCCTTAGACCTTTTCGAAGAAGGTTCTGTTACTAACTTGTTCACTTCCATTGTAGGTAATGTATTTGGATTCAAGGCCCTACGGGCTCTACGTTTGGAAGATTTGCGGATCCCCCCTGCTTATTCCAAAACTTTTCAAGGTCCACCTCATGGTATCCAAGTCGAAAGGGATAAATTGAACAAATATGGCCGTCCTTTATTGGGATGTACTATCAAACCAAAATTGGGTCTATCGGCTAAGAACTATGGTAGAGCAGTTTACGAATGTCTCCGTGGTGGACTTGATTTTACCAAGGATGATGAGAACGTAAATTCCCAACCATTCATGCGCTGGAGAGATCGTTTTGTCTTTTGTGCGGAAGCACTTTATAAGGCTCAGGCTGAGACGGGTGAAATTAAGGGACATTACTTGAATGCTACTGCAGGTACATGTGAAGAAATGATGAAAAGGGCAATATTTGCAAGAGAATTGGGAGTTCCTATCGTTATGCATGACTATCTGACGGGAGGTTTTACTGCAAATACTTCTTTGGCTCATTATTGCCGAGACAACGGCCTACTTCTTCACATTCACCGCGCGATGCATGCAGTTATTGACAGACAAAGAAATCATGGCATGCATTTCCGTGTACTGGCTAAAGCATTGCGTATGTCCGGTGGAGATCATATTCACGCCGGTACTGTAGTAGGTAAACTTGAAGGGGAACGAGACGTCACTTTAGGGTTTGTTGATCTACTGCGTGATGATTTTATTGAAAAAGATCGAAGTCGTGGTATTTACTTCACTCAAGACTGGGTATCTATGCCAGGTGTTCTGCCCGTAGCTTCAGGAGGTATTCACGTTTGGCATATGCCTGCTCTGACCGAGATCTTTGGGGATGATTCCGTACTACAGTTTGGTGGGGGAACTTTGGGGCACCCTTGGGGAAATGCGCCTGGTGCAGTAGCTAATCGGGTTGCTCTAGAAGCTTGTGTACAAGCTCGTAATGAAGGACGTGATCTTGCTCGTGAAGGTAATGAAGTGATCCGTGAAGCTACTAAATGGAGTCCTGAACTAGCTGCTGCTTGTGAAGTATGGAAGGAGATCAAATTTGAATTTGATACGATTGATTACTTGTAATCCAGTGACTTTCGTTCTACCAATCGGACTCGGCCCAATCTTTTACCACTACCACAAAGATTAGGCCAAATCGTGAACGGAGATCTGCGATTTCAGATATTAATATCTGGGATTTCTATATATCAATATCTATAATAGATATTGATATATAGAAATTTCCGAGGTCAAATATCTCAAACAGAGTGAGTCAATTCAAATTTTTTGGGGTAAAGCATTCGATAACGAATCCTATTCATCCTTTCCATTGATCTTATGGATCATTCGATAGGGTTGGTAGCTCAGTGGATCAGAGCTCATGGTTCCGGACCATGAAGTCAAGGGTTCAAATCCCTTCTAGCCCAAAAGATTTTATATTTAGGATGAAAATTCCTTTTCATCGCGGTATAGGAGAGAATCTTTCTTTATAACAGAATAAAGGGTTCTATCATAATCCCGGATCGATATTTCGGATTCCTAATCAATAATGAATGGAGATGATTTATCAATGATTCATTCCACTATTCATTAATTATTTTAATCATTTTATTTATACGACTTCTCCTCATACAAAATAAGATAGGAAAAGTAACAATCTTTACCTTTATATGGAAAACTCTATGTCTATAAGGGAGTGGTTCGAAGACAGGCGTAAAATAACTGGATTACTAAAAGATTCGGTCGAAGGGGATAGTAAGGACGTCAATGAGATGGATAAGAACAAGAATCTAAGTATTGATTACGTTAAAATTAATAGATTATGGGTTCAATGCGATAATTGCGAGAGCTTGCTCTATATCAGATTCTTGAGAGAGAATAAAAGTATTTGTGAAGAATGTGGATATTATCTGCAAATGAATAGTTCAGATAGAATAGAACTTATAATTGATCGTGGCACTTGGCGTCCTATGGATGAAGACATGTACACTCTAGATGTTCTTCAATTTCATTCTGAGGATGAACCTTCTAATTCTGATCCTCTTAATTCTGAGGATGAACCTTATAAGGATCATATAACTTCCTGTCAAATAGAGACAGGTTTGACTGATGCTATTCAAACAGGCATAGGTAAATTAAATGGTATTCCTATCGCACTCGGAGTTATGGATTTTAAGTTCATGGGAGGTAGTATGGGCTCTGTAGTAGGTGAGAAAATAACCCGTCTGATCGAGCGCGCTACCGAGGAATCTCTTCCAGTCATTATGGTGTGTGCTTCCGGAGGAGCACGCATGCAAGAAGGAAGTTTTAGTTTAATGCAAATGGCTAAAATAGCTTCTGCGTTATATATTCATCAGAAGGATAAAAAGTTGTTATATTTATCGATTCTGACGTCTCCGACAACCGGTGGAGTGACTGCTAGTTTTGGCATGTTGGGAGATATCATTATTGCCGAACCTAAAGCGTACATTGCATTTGCAGGTAAAAGAGTAATCGAACAGACATTAGGTCAGAAAGTGATTGAAGATTTTCAGGTGACTGAGCATTTATTTGGTCATGGTTTATTTGATCTGATTGTTCCACGTAATCTCTTAAAAGGTGTTCTGAGTGAACTATTTAAGCTTTACGGTCTTCCTCGTGAAAAAAATGAACGTTGAGTTTTTTCCTTATAAGGAAAAAAGATCAAATCGAGTTCCTTGTAACGGAAGTGACAGTGATATAGTTTCTTATCGCGGCGAAAGAAAGAATGATTTCTCTAAGAGAATTGCTTTTCACCCCCTTTTTACCAACAATTTATGATCCTCGATCCTATACTAACAATAAATATAGCCAATTTTCCGCTCTCCGAAATCAGAGAAATTTTGGTCAGGATTCTTGTTCTTCCACTATTTTATTATATAGTATGAATAAGTGTTGTAATATATCTGTATATATATTGTAATAGATAAGATCCTCATTGTTGAACTCGGGATCTTATTCAAAAACAATTTTGGATCCAACTTGAAATGCTTTTTCAGAATTTTTGGAAGAGATGGGGAAAAGAACAATATTTGCGTACATGTATTCTATGAAGAAGGACGAATAGGACCGCTCATTTGGTCCCATCACTTATTTGATCTTATAATAATTCCTTGTAATATTTATAAAAATTTAATTGATTAAGTAAGGTACTCATTCTATGATAATTCCTCACCTACCCTCTATTTTAGTTCCTTTAGTCGGCTTATTACTTCCGGCAATTACAATGGTTCTTTCTCATCTGTATATTCAGAAAGACGAGATTTTATGAATTTTATAAAATCCGATGTAAGAAATGGGTTTGGATCTTTCAATTGCGGAACAAATAGGATATCCATATCTATTTCAGATGATATAAGATAGAACCCTTATAGACACAAAATAGGTATAAATATCCATATGTATTTCGACATATTCATATATGAATATGGATAGATTTTACCATTCTATTTTATATATAGATAATTTGGATATCTATTCATATCCATATACATATTGGATATACGCATGTTTCAATAGATAGGTATTGATCAATATGTTAATATTGTCGGTTATATTTTTTATATGGTATATATATCTATTCCTGTAGATATTGATACTGCACTGATCCAGTGTTGTTTCTCAAATTGATAAATTAAGGAAGGACCTTTTTGAAATGGATGGTAAGAATGGACAAGAAGATATACTTGGCTGACTTTACGGAAATGTTATCTATGTATATGGATAGCTAGTTTATAAGAGTTTGGGAACCAAAGGATAAAAAAGTTGGCTATTCCCTCAACTTCAATAGGATGGAATTGAATACAATTTTTTATGAATCGTCGATCCAAATGGCTCTGGATAGAACCTATAACAGGGTCTCGAAAAGGAAGTAATTTCTTTTGGGCTTGTATCCTCTTTCTGGGTTCACTAGGATTTTTCCTGGTCGGTATTTCGAGTTATTTTGGTGAGAACCTGATACCCCTATTGTCATCTCAGCAAATACTCTTTTTTCCACAAGGAATTGTAATGTGTTTTCATGGTATTGCAGGTCTGTTCATTAGCTCTTATCTGTGGTGCACAATTTTGTTCAATGTGGGTAGTGGCTATAATAAGTTTGATAAAAGAAAAGGAATTGTATGTCTTTTTCGTTGGGGATTTCCCGGAATAAATCGTCGTATTTTCCCACGATTTCTTATGAAGGATATTCAGATGATCAAAACGGAAGTTCAAGAAGGTATTTCCCCTCGTCGTGTTCTTTATATGGAAATAAAGGGCCGACAAGACATTCCTTTAACTCGTACTGGTGATAATTTGAACCTAAGGGAGATCGAACAGAAAGCTGCTGAATCAGCCCGTTTCTTGCGTGTATCCATTGAAGGGTTTTGAAATGAACCGGGGGGTTCTTTATCCTCGACATACATTAAAATGTCGAGACATTTTAATATGGATCAAATCAAGGAACATTAATTAATATCCAATCAGGAAATTTCAATATTGTATTTCATATAAATTGAAATAAATATTGAAATATTATTGTATGTAAATGGAACGATATAGGATCTTTATGAACAATATAAGATTTTTATTAAATAGTATAGGAAGAGGTAATATAGGAAGAGCAATAAGTTACGATAGAACTAGTTGGTATTTGTCCGGGAAAAAGATCATGCAGTTAATTCCTACTAAATGATACTTATGGAATGAATCAGACCGAGATTCTTTTGGTAGTTCCCGAACACACCATATCATTTCCTATCCTAGGGAGGGCGAGCTTATAGAGCCAGTAGATGGATATGATGTATCAGAAAGAACAATTATTAGATATAGTGGTCCGGTTTCCCTAAAACTAGAATATTTTTTCCTTTCATCCCGATTCTTCATCACGATCCAAATTATTCTTATATGATTTCGTCGTTATCTCATTTTTCAAGAGCATTTGTCATCTTTGGAGATAACTGGGGAAAGATTTGTAAAAGATCCTTTGAATCCAGTTATCAGGATTCAAAGGATCTTGGCAATGAATAAGACTTATGTTACTTCAAGTGATTCTTCTAAAAAAGAGTAAGATAGAATGGAAAAAATGAATAGATAATTGGTCCAGATAGAGACGATCTGGAATGATCGGATATCTGGGAACGATCTCCTTATGCTCCGTCTCACTCATTTGGAGCGAACCTTTTACTTTTTCTCCGAGGATAATTTTTCTCGGGGTAAAACAATTACGCAATAGATCAATCTATGAGTCCCATACCTCATTCTATCACTCGTACTTTGTCTAGATTTCGGACAGAACTGACGGGTGAATCAGGTTCGTTAGCGATTCACGAATTGGAAGTGGCCAAATATAAAGCATTAGCTTCCCTACGATATCTCGCATGTTTAGTAGTACTGCCCTGGATAATTCCTATTTTATTACGGAAAGGTTTGGAGCCTTGGATCACAGATTGGTGGAATACTGGTCAATCTTATAAAATTTATGATTATCTCCAGGAAGAAAGTGCTCTGGAAAGATTTGAGAGAATAGAAGATCTATTCCTATTAGAAAAAATGTTGGAAGATTCTTTGGGAACATATTCACAAGATCTTCCTATAGAGCTTCACGAAGAAACGATCCAATTGGTTGAAATGTACAATGAAGATTGTATCCAGATAATCTCACATTTATTAACAAATCTAATAGGTTTTGTTCTTATAAGTGCTTATCTCATTCTGGGTAGGAATAAACTTGCCATTCTAAATTCTTGGATCCAAGAATTATTCTATAGTCTGAGCGATACAATGAAAGCTTTTGTCATCCTTTTAGTAACTGATCTATTTATTGGGTTTCATTCGCCCCATGGTTGGGAACTGATGATCGATTCGATCTCCGAAAATTATGGATTTGCTCATAACGAACAAATAATATCTGTTCTTGTTTCAACTTTTCCAGTCATCTTAGATACGATTCTTAAATATTGGATCTTCCGTCGTTTCAATCGTATATCTCCTTCACTTGTAGTAATTTATCATTCGATGAATGAATAAAGAATAGGGTTTTTTCTCCGACCGAAACAATTGAAACAGAATAATAAAGTGTTTTCTGTGTTCAGGAATTAGCTATTCCTCCCCCTCATTCTTCTCCTGGTGCGAGACTTCCGATTTCTTACTTTTAGGTTTGGTTCAATCAATATAGTAGCAGAATTTTTGACAGGTAACTATGATAGCTACCTACTCTCACCCGAAAAATGATTTGGAACCAATAACCATGCAAAATAGAAATACTTATGACTGGACGAAAAAGATGACTCGGTTAATTTCCGTCCTGGTCATGATACATATCATCACTCGGACATCCATTTCGAATGCATATCCCATTTTTGCACAGCAGGGTTATGAAAATCCCCGAGAAGCAACTGGACGTATTGTATGTGCCAATTGTCACTTGGCCAAAAAACCTGTAGATATTGAGGTTCCACAGTCCGTGCTTCCCAATACCGTATTTGAAGCAGTTGTTAAGATCCCCTATGATACGCAAATGAAACAAGTTCTTGCTAATGGTAAGAAAGGGGCTTTAAATGTAGGAGCTGTTCTAATTTTACCCGAGGGCTTTGAATTAGCCCCTCCGGATCGTATTTCTCCTGAGATTAGACAAAAGATGGGTAATCTTTATTTTCAGAACTATCGTCCCAATCAAAAAAACATTATTGTAATAGGTCCTGTTCCTGGTCAAAAATATAGTGAACTTGTGTTCCCCATCCTTTCACCAGATCCTGCTACTGATAAAGAAGCTCACTTCCTTAAATATCCCATATATTTGGGTGGTAATAGAGGAAGAGGACAAATTTATCCCGACGGGAGTAAGAGCAACAATACGGTCTACAGCGCTTCGGCAACAGGAAGAGTGAGCAAAATTTTACGTAAAGAAAAGGGTGGATATGAGATAACTATCGATAATACATCAGACGGTGGGCAAGTGGTTGACATTGTACCTCCGGGACCGGAACTTCTTGTTTCAGAAGGCGAATTGATCAAGGTCGATCAGCCATTAACGAATAACCCTAATGTGGGTGGATTCGGTCAAGGAGATGCAGAGATAGTACTTCAAGATCCATTACGTGTTCAAGGTCTTTTATTATTCTTAGCATCTGTCATTCTGGCACAGATATTTTTGGTCCTTAAGAAGAAACAATTTGAGAAAGTTCAATTGGCCGAGATGAATCTTTAGGTCCATAGATTTCCGAACATTAAGTTGACTGATTGAATCAAAAATTAATACCCCTTCGGAGATGGAGAGCCTTTTATCCTCCTTCTCCCTTATATTTTCTTGGAAAAATGTAAGATATATCTACATTTTTAATAAGGAGTGACTCAATAAGCACTGGAACAGATCAACTTGTCGAACGATCCTCATATGCTATATCGCGTACTAGATACATACCATTCCTTCCTTTCCTTGCCCCCCATGTTCAAAAGAAATGATCCGGAAAATAGAGATAGATCGCAGGAGGGAGAGATGAGGAAAATAACCAAGCAATCTTGGAGAAGATTCCTATTTTCTCTGATTCCATTCTTGATCCTATACCATTATTCTTCCTCGAAAAGATTTGAATAAATTATTCTCGTTGAGATAAGAGGAACTAATTGGGTGTCGATCCTGCCCTGTTCGTAAATTCCTTCGTAAATTGTCGATTATTTTGTACGTTATACTGAGCTTAAAATTCATAAAGAAGGAAGAGCAGACAAGTAAGGAAGGGGCAATATCACTCATTGAGTAAAACAACCCTATAAAACTTTTGGGTTCGTTCATTATGAGAGAAAATGAAAAAAGGTTTTTTTCCTCTTTTCTTTTTTAAGCCAAAATAAGAAAAGATTCTATTTGCACATTCAGATTCTCATAGTTCAGGTTTTTACAGAAACTTTGCATAATCTCCCATCAGAGAAATGAGCAAATTTTTAGTAATTAATATTCTCTGTTTCTCCGTTGTTCCTTCGACAGAGATTGAAATGGGATCGATCCAATTTTGATCATATAGTGGAAGAATAGGTTGGCTTATCACCTGACTGAAAGGCATTGAATGAAGTAAATGACAGAGTCATTGTATTTGTACGAATCTTCTCTTCTAATTAATATTAATATAGAAGAGAATCTCAAAAATAGATTTTGATAAGACCTTACCCTTCTCTGAAGGGTAAGGCCTTATCAATTTTTCACTTTCGCATGTATAGTATTCCCCATAGTAAGTGCATTTCCCCTACTATAGGGATGACCCTGATCCAGAATATGAACCATAGAAAAAGATACCCAGTAAACCAATCACAATAATACCAGTTACAGTAGCTATCAACCAAAGAGGGATCCTTCCAGTGGTTTCGGCCATTTCTCTTACTCCCTTTCACATTTTATTAAGTGGTCATGCTCGAGACATAAACAGTCATAGCATAGATAATTATGAGTATTGGATCTATTCGAATGGAGTGAGAATATTCTCATTGTTCCTAATTGAAAAAATAATTAGAGAATAGAACAGCAAGTACAAAAATGAGTAGCAACCCCCAGAAGAGGCTGGTACGATTCAATTCAACATTTTGTTTGTTCGGGTTTGATTGTGTCATATCTCCATACCTTTTTTTAGATAGAGTTTATCGTTGGATGAACTGCATTGCCGATATTGATCCCAAGAAAAAAACTGTCGGGACAGCTAGCCCGTGAATGGCCAACCATCTAACTGTAAAAATCGGAAAAGTTCTATCTGTAGTCATTAGTGCCTCCTAAAAAGATCTAGTAAATTCATCGAGTTGCTCTAACGGATCGAAACGGCCAGTTACTAATGGAACCTCTTGTCGGCTTTCTGTGAAATACTCATTCGGCCGGGGGCTCCCAAACACATCATAAGCCAAACCCGTGCTGACAAATAACCAACCTGCAATGAATAGAGAAGGTATGGTAATGCTATGGATAACCCAGTATCTAATACTAGTAATAATGTCAGCAAAGGAGCGTTCTCCCGTATTCCCAGCCATGCTCAGCTCCATATATTATTGTAAAGTCAGTCAAGGGGGAATTGATCCCATGAAAGATAGAGATCAGGAAATGGAAAACTACTGATATCTTCTCCAATCCTTGTTCGATTGTCAATGTTATACCAAGGGTATCTTTGAAGTCTACTGGACCAGTATAACTAGCCTTCTTCTGACACAGCAATAAAATTTTTATGAGTATCGAGAAGGAACGGGATAGAATTATTCTGTTCCTGCCAACAGTTATTCCATCTCTGTTTGGTCGACTGAATCCCAACAGAAATAAGAGAATATTGCATGTTCTGAGGTCCAGACGTAAGGAACCCTCTCAATCGATGTTGTAACAATTGCATAGACTATGGAAATTTTGATTGGAATTAGCTTCTACATACAGGTGGCTGTAGAACCGAAAAAGAGGATGAGTGCCGCTTGCAAAGGGTATTAATCACTGTCAATACAACTCATCCAGAATATGATACTTTTACCCCCTTCCTTTTTCATTCCGACATGAAATTATGTCCGTGTAGATGATCCCAGTAATTCAGATTGCACGGGGATCATTGGTGCTATGCAGATGTATGCTGCTCTTCCAATAGTATCCGGCGCAGGTGGAGTTATCCCACGGACTTATTATATAGTACCTTGTATTAACGAGTAGGTGTTACTCATTAGATAAAACCAAGTGTATAGTGCAATAGAACCTAGTCAATTTTATGTGAAATTACGAGTTACTCGGGTGGAATTCTTGTAATATCGGGCTCTACTAGCTCTAAGAATGAATATTGAAAAAATAGAATCCATCTAGAGGGTCGAATGATTGGATAAATAAGATCTAGAAATGAAAGGACAAACTGGATATTCATATTCTTACACCTAAATGTGAAATTCACAAAACTTTGAATATGTCTGTAGAAGAGGTTTTTTACGGTCCAGTCTCTGGACCGATAGCTATTGGTAAAGAAGAAAATGCCAGGTGATCCAATCGTACTGATTGAGAATTCATTCACCTTGTAAGAAGAAAGATTACGTTCGACAATTTGTGAAGGGGTTCGCGGGTGCTATTCATGAGTTGCTCGATGAATGTGGGAATTTCTAGGATAATGAAGAGATTTCTACCATAGATTTCTTCTCATCTATGTTCGTTCATACATATCCTATAGTAGATATAGGATCCTGAATTGGTACGAATTGGGACAATTGATCTTTTGTATTCTGATCTCAAGGTTACGAAAAGAAAAATTTAGGTAATTGTCTCATGAAGATATGTATAAACCATATTTCATTCAGTCCTTCCACGCCTACTATAACTATAATTAGTTATTTCGGTTTCTTATTGGCTTCTATCATTTTCACCCTAGTCCTATTCATTAGCTCGAGCAAGATACAACTTATTTGAAATGAAGGAAGGGGAAACCCTCTAAGTTCACTATTTGAATTTCAATAATTTCGTGGATTCTCTCTATATAAATTTCTGATCATTGAGATTCATAGCAAATTCAGGGTACTATCCAGGATAGCTATTATCCCTACTTATTCCGTTGAATCGAAATGATTGAGGCTTTGCCATCCGGAATTGTGTTAGGTCTAATTCCTATAACTTTGGCCGGATTATTCGTAACTGCATATTCACAATACCGACGTGGTGATCAATTGGATATTTGATCCGGGAATATCCTCCCATTTAATTGGCCTCCTACTTTTCCTGGGAGGTCAGATTCCATTGCTCGTTCCAGTTGGAATGAATTCTCCATAATTTAGAGGGTTGGATTTGATAGGAACAGAATCACGCTCTGTAGGATTTGAACCTACGGCATCAGGTTTTGGAGACCTACGTTCTACCGAACTGAACTAAGAGCGCTTTCTTGAACATCCGGAGATAAAGGGAAGGGAAAATACCTTTTGTTTATATTCTTAGAGTAAAACACTTTCGCATCTGATACGATTCAATTATTTGATGTTCCATTCGAATCGATATCAAATGATCTTTCGTTCCTCTCTCTTTCCATAGAAAAGAAGGGAAAGGTAGGGATGACAGGATTTGAACCTGCGACATTTTGTACCCAAAACAAACACGCTACCAAGCTGCGCTACATCCCTTCTAATCATTAGACAATGTTATTTTATGGAATTCAAAATCTGTTTCCCACATTTTTCCACCTTCATTTCTCTTCGGTCTAGTGAGTGAAAAGACTTTATAATGCATGTAGGGTCTATTATCTAGAAGATAACTATTAATTAGCAAAATTTGGTGCTGAAACATCTTTTTCCTGTTCTATAAATAGGACCACAGCCCGGATAACATTATACATATATTCATAGTTCCAAGTTTCCCTAGGATTTTAACTATTAATACGGTTTAATCACTTACGCATTATGATCGATAAGGAGAATTTACAATGCAAGATCTAAAGACCTATCTTTCCACAGCGCCTGTGTTAGCTATTTCATGGTTGATTTTTGTAGCCGGTCTATTGATAGAAATCAATCGTTTTTTTCCAGATGCTCTGACTTTGACTTTTCCCTCTTTTTAATTTTTGTCCTCCCCTTAAAGCCAAGGTCAAAAAGATTGTGCTGGATTTCTTTCTCCTACCTCTTGGATAAATTAGTTGATTCAACCCAAAATAGATCTAAAATTGGGGATGGAATGGGGGGGGGGTAGAATCAAAGTAGAAATAGAAATCCAAAGATTCTTTCCACATTCAATTTTGTAAGTACAACTGAAAACTCCTGATCAAGGATTTTTTTACTTTCAAATGTTTCATCGTGGGATCTCCGGCTATCAACTTCTATCCCTTTTTCCTCTTTATTTTTCAGATCGAAAAGCAAAGTAGACCCAATATCCAGAGTAAGTTTATGGCCAAGAGCGGAGATGTAAGAGTAACAATTACTTTGGAGTGCACTAGTTGTACCCAAGATAGTGTTTATAAAAGATTCCCGGGGATTTCTAGATATACGACTCGTAAAAATCGACGCAATACACCTATTCGATTGGAATCAAATAAATTTTGTCCCTATTGTTACAAGCATACCATTCACGGAGAGATAAAAAAAAGAGATTAAACGTACTACTCCTACCCAGGGATAGGAATAGATCACAGATATAAAAAGAAATGGTATTTAAACAAGATCTTTAATGGAACGAGATTTTGAAAGATTTGGAATAAATAGTATTAAAAAGGTTCATGAAACAAACTATGGATAAACCCAAGCGATCTTTTCGTAGACATTTGACACCAATTCGTAGACATTTGTCACCAATTGGGTCGGGAGATCGGATCGATTATAAAAATATGAGCCTAATTAGTCGATTTATTAGCGAGCAAGGAAAAATATTATCCGGTCGAGTGAATAGATTAACCTCAAAACAACAACGTCTAATGACTAACGCTATTAAACGAGCTCGTATTCTATCTTTGTTACCTTTTCTTTATAATGAAAACTAATTTCATAGAAATAAACCTACTCCTTAATAAAATCGGAGTTGGATATCTGTTTGATAAAGATACAGATCTTGAGTCTATTGTCGAAAAAGTCGATAGGATTTCATTCTTGGAAAAGAATTGGATTGAATTCTTTTCGTTTCGTTCATTTCCAATAAAATATTGAAAAATTTGAAAATGTTTCGACCTTCCCGGAGGGAATTCTCCGGGAGAAGCTGTTCTATCCATTCCATCTTTACCTATTTCTTTCATCTATACCTAACCTATTTCATCACACGATAAGTTCTTCAAGATGGTGGAAAAGCATATTACTATCTAATACAGCTATTTGTGCAAGTGTTTTACGATTTGGAAGCAACTGCCTCTTGTACAAATATTGGATTAATCTGTTATAAGAGACTCCATTGGCACGGGCTGCTGCATTGATCCGAGTAATCCACAAACGACGAAGATCTCTCTTGCGTTTACCTCTATCTCGGTGGGCGGAAACTAAGGCTCTAGCTTTCCGTTGGTTAGCAGTTCGAAAAAGTTTCGAATGGGCCCCTCGAGAGCCTGATACAAATGCAAGAATCTTTTTCCGACGTTTTCGAGCTATATATCCACGTTTCACTCTGGTCATTGCAGTTTACTCTCATGAATCGCTAATCTTTTTCTCGGTTAGTCATTTGTTTGGTCCATTGAGAATAACACTGATTCTTCTTATTTAGAAAAGAAAAGTTCCAATGGCTTTTGCTACTGCAACCTTCCCAACCATAATTCCCTTTGGATAGGCATCTTCCAGGTAGGCAAGGGCTGGGACCTTGTACTGAGAATGAGAAAAAATCAATCATGGGTTTCATCGTTTCTATGGTTCTTTCTCCAACGGTAAGGTCCTCTCTATACGCCGGAGCCTCTTATTCATTTCCGAAATATGAGATGAGTATGTTATCGGTAACTTGTACAGTTTACCATCTCCAGCTCTACCCTTGAATCATCAAGTAATAAATACTCTCATTACAAGATCTATTCATACAGTAACGACGTGTAATTCTGGGGTTGGCCAGGTAGCTGACCCTGTTGTTCCGTTCTCGCAGCAATATGAGCATAAACTTTATGCTTCTTCAATTTGCATGATTTCCCCGCTCAATGGATTGATGACCATTCGCTACCAATGAGGAATTGCTTTTCATCCCACATCAAGGTGATTGGATTTGCACCAATGGAAACCATAAATTTCATCCCCGGTAAGGTTAGATGATGGATCTGTACTTGGTTACAGCGGGAAACTTCTTCTTTTATTCCGTTATAATAATTTCCCAGTCTGTTTCAGCTTCTGATCCAAACGAGTCGCACATACACCCTAGCACATACTCCTCTACGCTGAGGACATCCTCGAAGAGCAGGAGATTTTTTTCTATTCTCTATTGGCTGTCTTGCATTTCTAATAAGTTGTTGAATAGTGGGCATTCTGGCTGGATTGTATGCGGAATCGACTGGTTCGGATCGATCCTAACCATATCAGGTGATTATTAAATCAATCACTTTCCCTTTCCTTTTTTTTTTTTTTGAAAGGGAACAAAGAGATCAAATTACAGTTTACAGGTCATTTGAAAAATCAATTAAAAAGAAGATCTTCCGCTACGAGATCAACCTTCCGCTACGGCATCAACAATGCCATAAGCTTGGGCTTCTGTTGCTGACATAAAAACATCTCTGTTCAGGTCCCGTTGAATGACCTCTCCGGGGGTGCCCGTTCTTTCTATATAACATTTTGTTATGTAATCGCGAAGCATCGTTACGTGTTTCGATTCGTTATGAAAATCTGCGGCCGGTCCGTCATAATAGGTACTAGCAGGTTGGTGGATCATAACCCTAGCGTGAGGTAATGCTATACGTTTAGTAATTTCTCCCCCGATTAGGATGAAAGATCCCATTGAAGCAGCTACCCCCATGCATATTGTATGTACATCTGGTACTATTATTTGCATAACATCGAAAATACCTACTCCCGGTATTACTGATCCACCGGGACAGTTGAGAAATGAGAACATATCTTTATTTGCATCTTCTGCACTCAAATATACCATGAGACCCATGAGTTGATTTGCAATCTCGTGATTTATATCCTGAGCCAAAAAAAGTAATCTCTCTCGATAAAGTCGGTTGTATAAGTCGACCCAATTTGCATCTTCATCTCCAGGGGCTCGGAAAGGAACTTTTGGGACACCAACGGGCATTTGTTTTAATGGAAAGAAGTGAAGCACTATACTCTAATATGGGAACGTAAAGTATATCAGTGTCATACATGAACTCTTCCATCTCGGATGGATAGTATTCATAGGGGAGGTTTTTAACCTATCTGGAAATAGAGCTTTAGATTGATCAAAGATCCTTCAATTATTCGAGTTGATAATGTAACAAATCACACTTTTACCACTAAGCTATACCCGCCACGATCCAATTGTAACATACGAATCGATCTTTTGTCCAACCAATAGGAAGTACTTTTTTCTATGTTTTTTTTTGTTTATTTTCTCAGTCAGGTTCCTATAACCCACAGTCACTGCAACCCGTATGAATACATACGATATATAGAGACAGCACAATATCTGACAGCTATAGTCTTGCAGCCTTTCACCCAACGCATACCAATGCTTAGAAAATTTTTTTGTCCTTTCATTTTATTATTATTTCTTTATACATTAAATAATAATGAAATACAAAATTTTTTATTTCAAAAAGGAAGGAAACCAATAAGAATATTTTTCATAATTCTGGCCATACTATTGACAACTTCCAGGGAACTTTCATATCATAATGATTGGTAGCCCCTATCGTCTAGTGGACCAGGACATCTCTCTTTCAAGGAGGCAACGGGGATTCGACTTCCCCTAGGGGTACCATGAAATAGGATATCCATTCGTTTGGTATCTTGACCTAAAGACTTTCAATTACTTTCTTGTTCCTGGGTCGATGCCCGAGTGGTTAATGGGGACGGACTGTAAATCCGTTGGCAATATGCCTACGCTGGTTCAAATCCAGCTCGGCCCAACCAATATCATCAATACCAATCTATCGGTATGGTTATATTCATGCCAATCATGGATGAAAAGATAATTGGTTATTGAACCCCGATATCTATATCTATTCATATCATATAGATATGTGTCCAATTCCATATGAATTGATACTTTAAAAGATGAAAGAGAAGGATAAGATATTTCATCGACCTAGCGCTCACGTAATCTATAACCTAGCGCTCACGTAATCTATACGATCTATCTAGCACCTACCATAGAATAAATATGATCCAATAGTAGGTGAACTGTACTGTATTGGGATTGTAGTTCAATTGGTTAGAGTACCGCCCTGTCAAGACGGAAGTTGCGGGTTCGAGCCCCGTCAGTCCCGATCCAATAAGTTATTCCATTCAGCTCTGAATCCCCGTAGAAGAGTGAAAAAGAGAATAGGGTTGAATAAATATACTAGAGATTTAGTATCTCTATCCATTAGATACATTAACCAGATCGATAATTCAGTTTGAAAAAAGACCCTTCTTTCGGGGATAAAATCTAATCATCATTGTGAATCTGCAATAAATATCTTCCCTCCCCGAAGAATCAAATTTTTCTTATAAAAAAACGTGGGAAGATAAATAGATTTTAGGGTTACACAGAGGTAGTCCTCCTAAGTCGGAATCCCACGGAGATCCCTATAGATAATTCCCAATGATTGAAAGTAGATCTTCCTTCTGTTCTTCTCCATGAATATTGATTTCATTCTAATACTTATTTTTCATGATCGATAGCCAGTGGATTTCTAGACACTCTATTGTATTTTCCAAGAATGATCATGTCAGGATCTGGACAGACTAGTCCTTCTCTCTCATTCCAGGGTCATGAGTGGGCTTCTGGATAAATTTGATATGGGATACTTCTATATCATCACCGGACCAGATAGGTTAAAGATTCCATCTAAACCTTGGAAATCCAAGCGAAATACCTCTCATGTCTGACGAACGTCTTCTGGAGTAGCAGAAGGTTCTTATTCGTACGAATCCTATTCTTTCAAAATGATACAGACATGTGTTGATCGGAATGTTTTCTGATACACGTTTCCTACGAGTCTTATCAAAAGTGATAATATTATGTTATACTATTTCCATCGAAGAATTCATTCAATCCGTTAGTTAGATTCCGTTACTCGAACCGATTTTCTCAATTACATTTATTTCATGGATCTTGAAAGATTCATCTCTATGGGATCAAATCTCGAGCGAGCTATTTTTGAACGAAGTAAAGATCAGGAGATCATGGAAGTAAATAACCTTGGATTTATTGCTGTTGCACTGTTCCTTGCAGTTCCTACTGCTTTTTTACTTATCCTTTATGTTAAAACGGCCAGTGGAAGCAGTGAAAAGCACTTGATTTTTATGAAAATGGAGTGATTACTGATAACTAGATAGATTCAAATGATCCAGATCATTAGTATAAAATAGGTTATGGGATCTATTATATTACAACAATACAGGGTAGGGGCTGCTTTTTCATTTCTTTTGAGAAGAAAAAGAAGTAGTACGAAGGAAAAAGTATCTAACCTTTTCTTTTGTACTACTTCTTCTACACCCATATATAGATAAATATATCTTAATAGTACTTGTCCATATATGGTAAATGTAGGATGAAGGACCTCGTACCATAAAAGAGCGGAGCTGATCACCTTCTTCATGCCCCTGGAAAATAGATCCAATGTAGACAGACTTTATTCTGAACGTACTTGCGGATTGTTTAAGATCAAAGTTTAACATTTTTTTCCGGTACGAACATCGTTTTCTAGTACATATTAGATATGGAAACTTGAAATGGTATAAGAAAAAGCAAAGGGATCTATTACTTAGACTTATGTCCCATATTTTTATGAGAACGGAATTCATATCGGATCCGATCAATTCGGAACCATCCGGTAAAACATGAGGGACTATTTCTATTTCTACTAAGAGAGAGATCGTTCTTCAGTGGAAGAAACAATATTATCAACTCATTCTAGAAAAGAACTAATTTATTAAAACCTGTTAGAGAGAATCAGATTTGTCATAGGAAAATGATAATGATAAGGGATTATGCACATCCCTTACGGGGATAAAGAGGAAATAATTCCATGGAAAGAGTCTTTCAATTTGGAATGAAGACTAAATATTACTGGATCCTTATGGAACAGAAGAGATTCTCATGCATGATCTGGAAGGAACGCAATAATTGATTCTTAAGCATTACCATTATAGTCCACTTCTCCCCCATACTACGAGTGAAAGGGAAAAGGTAAAAACTACCATTAAAGCAGCCCAAGTTATATCGACTATATCCATATAGGTCATGTTCTCTAAAAAAGAATGATTTCATCATCGAGATGATAAGGGAACTATTAACGATAGTGCAAAGTTTAAGTTGAAATGGTCTACCTATTCTGAACGTTACGGACGTTTGAGCTGATATGAGAGATAAAGAAATCCATTTGTTCATTGACCAACGAGTTGCTATTACTAACTCGAGGGTTGTACATTCACGACGGAGTCGGGATAAAATGCACGTAACTCACTATCTATATTGGTAATATGTACCAATATGTCTCTAGAGGTTCTGTAATGGAAATACAGACTTTTCCTTCCATTTACTTACCTCAACAAGGCGACACCCGGATTCGAACTGGGGATGGAGGAGGATTTGCAGTCCTCTGCCTTACCGCTTGGCTATGTCGCCGAGATATGGGAATGCCATGGACAGATTGAATCATTCGTCCGTCCTTTAAGTATAGTATGAGATGTATGCTAAAGTCAACCATAAAGTAAATGGATCTAATTTGTTCTCCGTCTTTCAATCTTACTATTTTCATTAGGAAATTTTCTAAGTGAGATTAACATTTAAGAATGGTTTGATTCATTCGTTCATAGCTCCATTTCACGTGGTTGGATGAAAGTATCAAAGTACCTCTTTTCTTATCTTTTTTTTTTTTTTTTCTAATTGGAAGTATATCTGGATACGGGTAGAATCTCACGGGATATAGTGAACACTGAATATACATCCAAATCTTTTTTGTCGGATTGATCCATATAGATCAATCGGGAATAATTGAATAGACTTTTTCACGGATGGGAAACTTCCAATGCGATTAGATGAAAATGAGGGAGCGTTTACAATCCCCGAATTTGGTAAGATACAATTTGAAGGATTTTGTCGTTTCATCGATCAGGGCTTGATGGAAGAACTTCATAATTTTCCGAAAATTGAGGATACAGATAAAGAAATTGAATTCAGGCTTTTTGGTAATGAATATGAATTAGCAGAACCTTTCATAAAAGAGAGAGATGCTGTATATCAGTCCCTTACATATTACTCTGAATTATATGTACCAGCAAGATCGATTCGGAGGAATAGTAGGAAGATACAGAAACAAACTGTATTTCTCGGAAATATTCCTTTAATGAATTCCATGGAACATTTGTAGTAAATGGAATTTACAGAATCGTGGTGAATCAAATATTAATAAGTCCCGGTATTTATTACCGTTTGGAATTAGACCATAATAGAATAAACTATATATATACTGGCACTCTGATTTCAGATTGGGGAAGAAGATCGAAATTAGAGATTGATGTGGGAGAAAGGATATGGGCTCGTGTAAGCAGAAAACGAAAAATATCTATTCCAGTTCTATTATCAGCTATGGGTTTTAAATCTCGAAGAGATTCTGGACAATACTCGCTATCCCGAAAGATTTTTCTTTTTACTGAAGAAGAAGAAGGGGAAGTGGGATAGGGAGGAATATCTTTGGTCGAGGGAAAATGCCATTCTGGAGTTTTATAAAAAACTCTACTGTGTAAGTGGCGATTTGGTATTTTCCGAGTCTCTATGTAAAGAATTGCAGGAAAAATTTTTCCGACAAAGATGTGAATTGGGAAAGATTGGTCGACGAAATCCGAACCAAAAACTGAACCTTGATATACCCGAGAACGAGATTTTTTCATTACCACAAGATGTATTGGCTGCTGTGGATTACCTTATCGGAGTGAAATTTGGAATGGGTACACTCGATGATATAGATCACCTCAGAAATCGACGTATTCGTTCTGTAGCAGATTTATTACAGAATCAATTTAGATTAGCTCTAGGTCGTTTGGAAGATGCAGTTCGAAGAACTATACACAGAGCAAACAAGCGTAGATCAACTCCTCAGAACTTGGTAACTTCAACTCTATTAAAAAGCACTTTTCAAGATTTTTTTGGTTCACATCCCTTATCCCAATTTTTGGATCAAACTAATCCATTGACGGAAATAGCTCATGGGCGAAAATTGAGCCATTTAGGCCCTGGGGGCTTAACAGGGCGAACTGCTAGTTTTCGGACACGGGATATTCATCCCAGTTATTATGGGCGTATTTGTCCAATCGATACGTCCGAAGGAATGAATGCTGGACTTGTTGCATCATTATCTATTCATGCAAAGATTGATCATTGCGGTTCTTTACAAAGTCCATTCTATAAGATCTCTGAGAGATCGAGAGAAGAACATATGGTTTATCTATTACCGGGGAGAAGATGAGGATGAATACTATCGGATAGCTACGGGAAATTATTTGGCGTTAAATCAAGGGATTCAAGAAGAACAAATTACTCCAGCTCGATACCGACAAGAATTTATAGTTATTGGCATGGGAACAAATTCATTTCAGAAGTATTTTTCCTTTCCAATATTTTTCCGTTGGAGTTTCCCTTATTCCTTTTCTCGAACATAATGATGCGAATCGCGCTCTAATGGGTTCTAATATGCAGCGTCAAGCAGTTCCACTTTTTCGACCCGAGAAGTGCATTGCCGGAACTGGGTTGGAAGGTCAAGCAGCTCTAGATTCAGGAAGTGTAGCTATAGCTACACAAGATGGAAGGATTGAGTATATCGATGCTACAAATATTACTTCATCGGTTTAATGGAGACACTGTACGAACAGAATTGGTTATATATCAACGTTCTAATACCAATACTTGTACGCATCAAAAACCTCAAGTTCGTCAAGGGGAATGTGTAAAAAAGGGACAAATTCTGGCGGACGGTGCGGCTACGGTAGGGGGAGAACTCTCTTTGGGAAAAAACGTTTTAGGTAGCTTATATGCCATGGGAAGGATACAATTTTGAAGACGCAATACTCATTAGTGAACGTCTGGTATATGAAGATATTTATACCTCTTTCCATATCGTAAGATACAGGATTGAAATCTGTATGACAAGCCAGGGTCCTGAAAGAATCACTAGAGAAATACCTCATTTAGATGCTCATTCACTTCGTCATTTGGACGAAAATGGTCTTGTAATGCTAGGATCTTGGATAGAAACAGGTGATGTTTTGGTAGGTAAATTAACGCCTCAAACCACAGAAGAATCATTATGTGCCCCGGAAGGAAGATTATTACAAACCATATTTGGTATTGAGGTATCCACTGCGAGAGAAAATTGTCTCAGAGCACCTATAGGTGGAAGGGGTCGAGTTATTGATGTGAGATGGATCAATAGAGTAGATGATTCCGGTGATAATGCGGAAACAGTCCACGTATATATATCACAAAAACGTAAAATACAAGTGGGTGATAAAGTAGCTGGAAGGCATGGTAATAAAGGTATTATTTCAATAGTTTTGCCCAGACAAGATATGCCCTATTTGCAAAATGGAATACCAGTTGATATGGTATTGAATCCATTAGGGGTACCTTCACGAATGAATGTAGGACAGATCTTTGAATGTTTGCCCGGTTTAGCAGGAAACCTGATGAACAAACATTATAGAATAACACCTTTTGACGAAAGATACGAGCGAGAAGCTTCGAGAAAACTAGTGTTTCCTGAGCTTTATAAAGCTAGTGAGCAAACAGCTAATCCATGGGTATTCGAACCGGATCATCCTGGAAAACATAGATTAATCGATGGAAGAACAGGAGATGTTTTTTGAACAACCTGTTACAATAGGAAAAGCTTATATGTCGAAATTGAGTCATCAAGTTGATGATAAAATACATGCACGTTCGAGTGGACCTTATGCACGGGTTACACAACAACCTCTTAGAGGAAAATCCAAACGAGGGGGGCAACGAGTAGGAGAAATGGAAGTTTGGGCTTTAGAAGGTTTTGGTGTTGCTTATATTTTACAAGAGATGCTTACTCTCAAATCTGACCATATTAGAACTCGTAATGAAGTACTTGGTGCCATTATAACTGGAGGGCCAATACCTAAACCTGACACTGCTCCAGAATCTTTCCGATTGCTCATTCGAGAATTACGATCTTTAGCTCTAGAATTGAATCATGCTATTATATCTGAGAAAGACTTTCAGATAGATAGGGAGGAAGTTTGATCAGAATGAATCGAGATCTTTTATGATTGACCGGAATAAACATCAACAACTTCGAATTGGATTAGCTTCTCCGAACAGATTTGTGCTTGGTCCAAAAAAATTTTACCTAATGGCGAGATAGTTGGACAGGTGACCTAAACCCTATACTCTACATTATGAAACTAATAAACCAGAAAGAGATGGATCGTTTTGTGAAAGAATCTTTGGACCTATCAAAAGTAGAGTTTGTGCTTGTGGAAATTCTCCAGGGATCGGAAATGAGAAGATAGACTCAACATTTTGCACACAATGTGGAGTTGAATTCGTTGATTCTCGAATTCGAAGATATCGAATGGGATACATTAAACTGGCATGTCCGGTGGTTCACGTATGGTATTTGAAACGCCTTCCCAGTTATATTGCGAATCTATTAGCTAAAACTCGGAAAGAATTAGAAGGCCCAGTATACTGCGATGTGTGACTTGATCACAAGTTCCGATCATACAGATCCGTAATAAGGAACTGTCATCCTATTCAATCTCATTGGGATGCCTTTAGCTCTGACATGTCCCTCCGGAGGAGTAGCATGAAGCTCAGAATTATAAGCATCTTGAAGAGATGTTGAGAAAGAGGAATTAGTCCAGGGTTTAGATATTCTGTATAAAATTGCTAATTGAACTTCGTGAAAACACTTCTTTCATATAATGGAATTCAAAAGTAATTCTCTTTCACTTGGGTTATCCCTGAATAGAGGTATTCCGGACCGAAGATATGGCTATAGGAGTCTATTCATCGCACATATGCTTCGATCGATAGTATTGTAACCATCGAAGTGAAGCAAGCAGGAACCTAAAGGATCAAATGGAACGAGATAAAGACAAGTAAATCCCTAATTGAAGATCTTTTCAAGAATAAATGGATTGTTCGGAAGGGAGGAGACTGCTCAATAATTCCATATCTACGTTGTAGAATCGTAAAGGAATACTCAATTTCACCTGGAACTTGAGCAGAGAGTAGCGGTCTTTCTTCAGAGCGAAAAAGAGTGCATTTTTTTCTATAGTTACTTGAGCCGGATGAGAGGAAACTTTCACGTCCGATCCTGAGGGGGGGAAATCTTAGAATAACCTATCCGAATCTTTTTCTTGCTAGGCCCATAGCTAGACAAACCAACTTTATTGAGATCACGGGGTACATTCAATTATGAGATTCAATCCTGGAGAGATATTATTCCTCATTACCTCTCTGCTCGTCCTCATTACCTCTTTGCTCGAGGTTCTGGAACATTTAAAGAGAGAGAAATTAGCTACTGGGGAGATGCTATCAGGGAACAACTAACTGGTCTGGATCTGCAAATGATTATAGATCGTTCACATATGGAATGGAAGAACTTGGTGGAATTGAAATGGAATAGATTGGAGGAGGATCAAGAATTTACTGTGGATGGATGGGAGGATGAAACAATTCGAAGAAGAAAGGATTTTCTGGTTGGACGCATGAAATTGGCTAAACATTTTCTCCGAACAAATATAGAACCAAAATGGATGGTCTTATGCCTATTACCAGTTCTTCCTCCCGAACCGAGGCCAATCGTTCAATTAGGTGAAGGTGGACTTATTACCTCATCAGATCTAAATGAACTTTATCGAAGAGTTATCAATCGGAATAATGCTCTTACAAATTTATTAGCAAGAAGTGGATCTGAGTCATTTGTTATTTTGATCCAGGAAGCCGTAGATGCACTTCTCGATAATGGCATCTGTGGACAACCAATGAGAGACAGTCATGATAGGCCTTATAAATCGTTCTCAGATGTGATCGAAGGCAAAGAGGGAAGATCTCGTGAAAATTTACTAGGGAAACGAGTTGATTATTCAGGTCGTTCCGTTATTGTGGTAGGTCCCTTTCTATCATTGTATCAATGTGGATTACCCTCAGAAATAGCAATAGAGCTTTTTCAAGCATTTGTAATTCGTAGTCTCATTGGACGACATATTGCTCCCAACCTAAGAGCTGCTAAAAGTATGATTCGAGATAAGGGACCCATTGTATGGGAAGTACTTCAAGAGGTTATGCAAGGACATCCCGTATTGTTGAATCGAGCACCTACCTTACACAGATTAGGAATACAAGCGTTTCAACCTATTTTAGTAGAAGGACGTGCCATTCGTTCACATCCATCGGTTTGTGGAGGATTTAATGCGGACTTTGACGGAGATCAGATGGCTGTCCATGTACCTTTATCTCTGGAAGCTAGAGCAGAAGCTCGTTTACTCATGTTTTCTGAGACAAATCTTTTGTCTCCAGCTATCGGAGATCCTATTTCTATACCGACTCAGGATATGCTTCTTGGACTTTATATATCAACGGTCGGAAATAATCAAGGTATTTATGGGAATAGGTACCATCCGTATCACTCGGAAAAGAAAAGGTTTTCCTGTAAGAAACCTTCCTTTTATAGTTATGATGATGTGCTCAGAGCTTATCGACAGAAACGAATTGACTTATACAGCCCCTTATGGCTCCGGTGGGGGGAAGTAGATTTACGTATCATTACCTCAGTAAACCAAGAAGCCCCTATCGAGGTTCAATACGAATCTTTGGGTACCTTACACGAAATCCATGAACATTTTCGAATAAGAAAAGGTAGAATGGGGGAAATTCTTAATATATACATTCGAACAACTGTTGGTCGTACTCGTTTCAATCGAGAAATGGAAGAAGCCATACAAGGTTTTGCCCGTTCTGAACACCCAAAGAAATCACTACCAGCTCTCAGGATCTAATGTAATTGATCTTATGATCCTAATGTAATTGATCTTATGATCTTTTCATTAGTGCAGATATAGAGATCGAGGAAGCCTTCGAATAACCGGCTTGAACCCATTGCTTAATCCTGCTCATGAAAAATATGGAGATTTTTCCTTATGAAGGAACGAACTAGATTGCCCTTTGATAATTTGCCCTTTTATAATAAGTGATGGATAAAACTGCCATTAAAAAGCATATTAGCAGATTAATAGATCACTTCGGAATGACATATACATCACATATCTTGGATCAACTCAAGACTTCAGGTTTTCAACAAGCTACTGTTACAGCTATTTCATTAGGAATTGATGATCTTTTAACAGCACCTTCCAAGGATGGCTCGTCCAAGATGCGGAGCAACAAGGTTCTGTTTCGGAGAAACAGAATCATTATGGGAATGTACATGCAGTAGAAAAAATTACGTCAATCGATCGAGATATGGTATGCTACAAGTGAATATTTGAGAAAAGAAATGATCCGAATTTTAGCATGACTGATCCCTTAAATCCAGTACATGTTATGTCCTTCTCAGGAGCTAGGGGAAATACATCTCAGGTTCACCAATTAGTAGTATGAGAGGATTAATGTCAGGATCCTCAAGGACAAATCATTGATCTACCCATTCGAAGGAATTTACGCGGAAGGGCTCTCTTTAACGGAATATATTATTTCCTGTTATGGGGCTCGTAAAGGAGTTGTGGATACTGCTGTACGAACAGCAGATGCTGGATACCTCACACGTAGACTCGTTGAAGTGGTTCAACACATCGTAGTACGTAGAACAGATTGTGGCACTATCCGAGGTATTTCGTAAGTTCCATTCGAGGTCGAGAGAGGGACAGAAATGAAATTTTTGTACGAACACAAATACTGATTGGCCGTGTGCTAGCAGACGATGTATATATAAATAGGAGATGCATTGCCACGCGCAATCAGGATATTGGGGTTGGACTTGCCAATCAATTAATAACCCTCGAACACAACCAATATATATACGAACCCCCTTTACTTGCAAGAGTATATCTCGGATTGTCAATTATGTTATGGTCGGAGTACTACTCACAGTCACTTGATCGAATTGGGAGAAGCAGTAGGTATTATTGCAGGCCAATCCATTGGGAACCAGGAACTCAACTAACACTAAGGACTTTTCATACCGGGGGGGTATTTACTGGTGATATTGCAGAACCATGTACGAGCCCCTTTCAATGGAAAGATTGAATTCATGAGAATTTGGTTTATCCTACACGTACATGCAATGGACATCCTGCTTATCTATGTCATAATAACTTATCCATCACTATTGATGGCCAGGATCAAGTACAGAACTTAACCATTCCACCACAAAGTTTGCTTTTGGTTCAGATGATCAATATGTGGAATCGGAACAAATTATTGCCGAAGTTCGTGCTAGAACATCTTCCTTCAAGGAAAAAGTTCGCAAAAATATATATTCTGACCTAGAAGGAGAAATGCACTGGAGTACCAATGTGTGTCATGCACCTGAATATGTACACGGTAATGTTCATCCTATACTCAGGACGGGTTATCTATGGATATTATCGGGAGGTATATACGGATCCAGTGTAGTACCCTTTCCATTTCATAAGCATCAGGATCAAGTAGATGTTCAACCTTTTGTGCCAAAACATCAATCACTTTCCGATTCTTTACGTGGATCAAGTGGAACATAGATCAGGTTATTCAAACTGCTATGGGAAGGAAGAACAAATCTTCAGTTATTCAGAAACTGATCGGACCATATCCAACGAGCATCGAGGACTCTATTTATGTCACCTTTTCCCCTAGGAATTACAATATTAAGGGGAAAAAGCAAATGAATCGATTCATCGTCCCATTGCAGTGTGATAAAGAATGGGGAAAAAGAATAATACCTTGTCCTGATGCGATTCTTAGAATACCAAAAAGTGGTATTCTACAGAGAAATACCATTTTTGGATATTATAATGTAGAATATGGAATACCTGATGGGCCGGATATGGCAACACCCTTTTCCCTTCCCTTTTCCCATGATTTATCGAGGGAAGGAGACAACTTGCAGATTCAAGTTAGCAATTCTATTTCGTACGAAGATAGTGAACGAATCCAAGTAATGAGTGACACAAGTATTCCATTGGTTCGAACTTGTCTAGGATTTGATTGGGAACAAATAGATTCTATAGAATCTGGGGCTTATGCCTCTCTTACTTCAGTAAAAACAAATAAGATCGTTAGCAATATGATTCAAATTAGCTTGATTAAATACCCCCCTTTTTCCAATGGGAGAAGGGACAATAAAGCAAGTTCAAATTTTATGTTCCATAACAAATTGGACTACACTAATCTTGTCTCTTCCAATGGGGAGAGTCCATTAATTAGTAAGCATCAAGGAACTATTTGTTCACCATCCGACTGTTTTCGAGTCGTTCTATTCAATGATTCAAAATGTAATGATATGGTAAATAAATCAAATAGAGAGGATCCTATGAGAAAAATCATTGAATTTTCGGGTCTCTTGGGTCATTTACATAGTATCACCAACCGTTTTCCATCCTCCCATTTTCTAACTTCTAAAAAAGTATTGTCAAAGAAACATTCCATTTTCCACAATTCTTTCAATACTTTCCAAGTACCTAAATACTATTTCATGGACGAAAATACGAAAATTTTTAATTTCGATCCGTGCAGGAACATCATTTCCAATTTCTTGGGTCCAAATTGGTACTCTTCCTCATCCGAATTCTGCAAAAAAACATTTCCAGTAGTTAGTCCTGGACAATTTATTCCTGAAAGTGTATGTATATCCGAGGATGAACCACTCCCCGAATCTGGTCAAATAATAGCAGTTGATGAGGAATCTTTAGTCATTAGATCAGCTAAACCCTATTTGGCTACTCGAAAAGCGACTGTTCATGGTCATTATGGAGAAATTCTTGACAAAGGAGATACATTGATAACATTGATATATGAAAGGTTCAAATCCAGTGATATAATTCAAGGTCTTCCTAAAGTTGAACAATTGTCAGAAGCCCGTTTAAATAATTCAATATCGATGAATCTGAAAGAAAGTTTTGAAAATTGGACCGGAGATATGACAAGATTTCTTGGAAGTCTTTGGGGGTTATTCATCAGTGCTAGGATAACTATGGAACAAAGTCAGATTCATTTGGTCAATCAGATTCAAAAAGTTTATCGATCCCAAGGGGTACGAATTTGTGATAAGCATATAGAGATTATTGTACGCCAAATGACATCGAAAGTATTAATTTCAGAAGATGGAACGGCTAATGTTTTTTCACCCGGGGAACTCATTGGATTATCACGAGCACAGAGAATGGATCGTGCTCTGGAAGAGGCAATCTACTATCAAACTATGTTATTGGGAATAACAAGGGCATCTCTGAATACTCAAAGTTTTATATCCGAAGCGAGTTTCCAGGAAACTGCTCGGGTCTTAGCTAAAGCTGCTCTACAAGGTCGTATCGATCGGTTGAAAGGCTTGAAGGAAAATGTTATTCTCGGGGGGATTATACCTGCCGGTACTGGACAGCATATCCGCCGTTCAGGGAAACGGAACGGAATGGATCCAATAATGGGGAATAGGAATCTATTTAGCAACAAAGTGAAAGATATTTTATTTCATCATGACAAAGTTTCTTTTTTTTCCATTCAAGAACATTCTCACAATATATTGAAACAGCCATTAAAATAGTCTTGATAAATAGTCTTGCTTGATAAAGAGATTTCTTATTACTTGATAAAGAGATTTCTTATTATGTTCATGAATATTCATTCTATAATATAATAGGAATAATATAAAATATTCTATGAATGAGAACGTTTATACCACGTACTATACAGACAGGCAATCTTTGAGATGTAATCGATTCCGTTGGAATAATTAGATATTACGGTCCATGTTATTTCGTTATTTTGGGGAGGAAAGCGAACGAGAATGAGCAAAAGATATTGGAACATTTATTTGGAAGAGATGATGGAAGCAAGAGTTCATTTAGGACATAAAACTAGGAAATGGAATCCTAAGATGGCACCTTACATTTTTACAGAGCGTAGAGATACTCATATTATAAATCTGGCTAAAACTGCTCGTTCTTTATCAGAAGCTTGTGATCTGGCGTTTGATATAGCAGGTAGGGGAAAACAATTCCTGATAGTCGGTACGAAATATCAAGCAGCTGATTTAGTAGCATCAGCTGCTACAGAAGCTCGATGTCATTATGTAAATAGAAAATGGCTTGGTGGTATGTTAACTAATTGGTCTACTACAGAGACGAGACCTCAGAAGTTCAAGGATTTAAAAAAAGAACAAGATACGGGACGATTCAATCGACCTCCAAAGAAAGAAGCAGCAATGCTCAAGAGACAATTGGACCAATTGCAGAAATATCTAGGTGGGATTAGATACATGACGAGCTTACCCGATATTGCGATAATTACCAATCAACAAGAAGAATCCATTGCTCTTGGGGAATGTAGAACTTTGGGTATTCCGACAATTTGCTTAGTTGATACAGATTGTGATCCAGATCTCGTAGATATCCCAATTCCAGCCAATGATGATGGTATAGCTTCAATCCAATTGATCCTGAACAGATCAACGTCAGCAATTTGCGAAGGAAGGTCATTAAGGTCATTATAGCTATATGAAAGGCTAATAGATAGTGAATTAGTAATAATAATAAAATAGAAAAAAGGGGGGAGGACCTGAAGATTTACTGAGTTGGCTGCTATTCCATCCAAGATATCGTAAGAGCAAATTTCATTTATTGGTTTGGTTTGCTGATCCAAATTGAAAAATATTCTTAATGGAATAACCATTTTATTATCTCGTGACATCAAAAATTCTGATGAGAGTGAAATAATGGAGGAATCCCTCATTCGACAAAAATCATTTCTTTTCTTCTTTAAGTTAATCTTTACAAGGGGGTAATATGGATATGGATATCGTACAATCTCCTATTAGCACACTGAATCATATCTACGAGATATCCGGTGTGGAGGTGGGTCAACATTTTTATTGGCAAATAGGGGGGTTTCAAGTTCATGCACAGGTACTTATAACTTCTTGGGTTGTAATTGCTGTCTTATCAGGTTCAGCTACCATAGCTGTTCGAGATCCACAAACCATTCCTACCGGTGGACAAAATTTTGTCGAATATATTCTCGAATTTCTTCGGGACTTGGCCAGAACTCAGATTGGAGAGGAAGAATATGGTCCCTGGGTTTCTTTTATTGGAACTATGTTTCTATTTATCTTTGTTTCTAACTGGTCAGGTGCTCTTCTTCCTTGGGGAATTATAAAATTACCTCATGGGGAGTTAGCCGCACCTACAAATGATATTAATACTACGGTTGCTCTAGCTTCGCTTACGTCAGTAGCATATTTCTATGCAGGTCTTGCAAAGAAGGGGTTAGGTTATTTTGGTAAATATATTCAGCCAACCCCAATACTTTTACCAATTAACATCTTAGAGGATTTTACAAAACCTTTATCACTTAGTTTTCGACTTTCTGGAAATATATTAGCCGACGAATTGGTAGTTGCTGTTCCTGTTTCTCTGGTACCTTTAGTAGTTCCTATACCTGTAATGTTCCTGGGATTATTTACTAGCGGTATTCAAGCTCTGATCTTTGCAACTCTAGCCGCAGCTTATATAGGTGAATCCATGGAGGGTCATCATTAAATCACTAAATAACTGTCTGATCAGACAGAATATTTTCTAAGTATCGTACCAACTCATGACTTGATATTATGGTAGAAGCAAATCGGAATTCTTAGTAACAAGAGCTTGGTAAGAAGATTTAGCATCAGTTAACTATTAATTCCGTCCATTAGATCTCCAGATAGAGCGGATCAGATTGGTTCATTTGTATAGAGATATGAAAAAAAAAAGGATCGAACAGGTTCACTAATCGGATAAAGAATGTACCCCGGCATAGAACGATTCAATTTTTGTTCCTAGTAAGGGGAGGATTTTTTCACATTTTTACTTTGTATATAGTTCGTTTTATATATTAATCCATTTATATTTATTATAAGCCTTATAGATTATATGGATTAATATATAATCTATAGATGTTATATATAATTACTTATAGGCTCTTACGCAGTCTATTCTCTTTCCGTGATAAGAATTAATATGTCTAATAAAAAGGAATCTGTATTTTCAATATTATGAATAAGAAATATTTTCATGATGAAATATTTTCATAGGGAATAATAGGTTTCCCTATTCGTTTATATTATCACTTTGAGATCATCAATAAATCTTTTGGGTTCTTAGTTGTTCGGAAGAAATCGTTCCATAATTGAACCATTGGTGAACACTCAACAGATGAAACTGTCGTATTATCAACTATTTCCCAACCTTAGTAAGAGGAGATTACCATGGATCCCTTAATTTCTGCTGCTTCCGTTATTGCTGCTGGATTATCTGTAGGGCTTGCTTCCATTGGACCCGGTGTTGGTCAGGGCACTGCTGCGGGCCAAGCTGTAGAAGGTATTGCGAGACAACCAGAAGCGGAAGGTAAAATACGAGGTACCTTACTGCTAAGTTTAGCTTTTATGGAAGCTTTAACTATTTATGGATTAGTTGTGGCCCTAGCACTTCTATTTGCAAATCCCTTTGTTTGATTCTGAAAACAAAGATCCCTACACCTCGTCATTACATTAGTATTTCTCCAATAATTTCCTTGTTCAGCTGCTCTTTTAGGGGATAGGCTGATCCGAATAATTAGCAAATGAATTATTGTCTTTCTTCCTATACCTATACTTCGGTCAGAAAGATTCATGACGCGTGCGGCAGGGAAGGGAGTGGATAGGAAAAGCAAATTTTTTTTATCCTTATATAAGACCTGGGACTAAGTATCCCAAATATTATTATCCAGAACTAGATAGGATCAAATAAGAAAAGAACAAAATTCTGTAGAACATATCCTTATCTATAAGGGGAGAGCGTATGAAAAATGTAATTGATCCTTTCATTTCCTTGAGTTATTGGCCTTCCGCTGGGGGTTTCGGGTTAAATACCAATATTTTAGAAACAAATATAATAAATCTAAGTGTGGTGCTTAGTGTACTGATCTATTTTGGAAAGGGAGTGTGTGCGAGTTGTATATTCGAATAATATGGCTGGGCCCAACCAGCTGCACTTTGGAGATAGAAAAGTGCATGATCTCAACGAATTACTTCCGAACGGGGAATAGCGAAGAACTATAGCATTTCGTAATTGATTGGGAAATGAACTCTTAGTTCATACCAACCAATGAGGGAGGACCATTAGAATGGTTAAAGCTGAACTGCTTGAAGTCTAAGCACAACTAACTGGGTACTCTTTCCACCGCTGTGTCAAGATGAGATGGATTAAAAGGCATAGTTGGAGATTGATCCGATATATAACATTCATATCAATGGAATAATTTTATCTATTTACTGAAAAATAGTCCCAATCTCCCATCCAATTTTAGTTCCAATGCTGAATTGACGACCTACACAGAAGGGAATTTATTCGATAGAACAAAAAGGAGAAGGCACAAATTAATTGATTGAACGGAACGTATTGATTCAAATTTCATGGGGGAAGAAGAGGAGAGAAAAGGGGAAACGAGAAAAGAAAAAAAAAACTTTATTGATAATTGCAAATCCCTTTTGCTGGAAGAGCCCTTCGTAGATCTCGGTCTTTTATAGATTCATTCTAATCTTCCGTAAACGGAACGGAAAGGGCAGGCTTGGTGTTGATGAAGGAAGGGAACGTATATGTTCCTGGGGAATAAACAAAGAACTGAGCAGGAGAGCCGAATGAATCGAAAGATTCGTGTTCGGTTTGGGAAGAGATTATGAATTCGTGAAGTGAATAGATAATCTACTTTCATTAAGTAATCTATTAGATAACCGTAAACAGAAAATATTGAATACTATTCAGAATTCGGAAGAACTATGTAAAGGAGCTATTGATCAGCTCGAGAAAGCTCGGGCTCGCTTAAGGGAAGTGGAAATGATAGCGGATGAAATCCGGGTAAATGGAGACTCCCAGATAGAACGAGAGAAAGAGGATCTAATCAATGCTGCTTCTGAGAATTTGGAACAATTAGAGGATCCCAAGAATGAGACGGTTTACTCCGAACAGCAAAGAGTAATTGACCAGATCCGACAACAAGTTTCTCGCCAAGCTTTACGAAGAGCTATAGGAACTTTGAATAGTCGTTTGAATACTGAGTTACATTTCCGTACGATCGATCACAATATTGGCCTGCTTAGAGCCATGATGAACACAAATGATTAGTGGTTATAGGTCTTATTTATCAACAGATAATTAATGAGTGCTAATGGGAAATATTCGACTCGACGAAATTAGTAGTATTATACGTAAACAGATCGAACAATATAATAACGAAGTAAGAGTTGGTAATCTTGGCACCGTACTTCAAGTAGGAGATGGCATTGCTCGTATTTATGGTCTTGATGAAGTAATGGCAGGGGAATTATTGGAATTTGGAGATGGTACAATAGGCATTGCCCTAAATTTGGGATCGGATAATGTTGGAGCTGTATTAATGGGCGATGGCTTGACGATACAAGAAGGCAGTTCCGTGAGAGCAACGGGAAAAATTGCTCAGGTACCAGTAAGTGATGCGTATTTGGGTCGTGTTGTAAATGCTCTAGCCCAACCCATTGATGGCAAGGGTCAAATTTCAGCTTCCGAATTTCGACTGATTGAATCTCCCGCTCCAGGTATTATATCAAGACGTTCCGTATATGAACCCCTTCAAACGGGGCTTATTGCTATTGATTCTATGATTCCTATAGGACGTGGTCAGCGAGAATTAATTATTGGGGACAGACAGACCGGTAAGACAGCAGTAGCTACAGATACTATTCTTAATCAAAAGGGTCAAAATGTAATCTGTGTCTATGTAGCAATTGGTCAAAAAGCTTCTTCCGTGGCTCAGGTAGTTAATACATTCCGAGAACGTGGCGCAATGGAATATACCATTGTGGTAGCGGAAACTGCGGATTCTCCCGCTACATTACAATATCTCGCTCCTTATACAGGGGCAGCTTTGGCTGAATACTTCATGTATAAGAAACAACATACTTCAATCATTTATGATGATCTCTCCAAACAGGCACAAGCTTATCGACAAATGTCTCTTCTATTAAGAAGACCACCCGGCCGAGAAGCTTATCCGGGAGATGTTTTCTATTTGCATTCCCGTCTCTTAGAAAGAGCAGCTAAATTAAGTTCGCTATTAGGTGAGGGGAGTGTGACTGCTCTTCCAATAGTTGAAACTCAAGCTGGAGATGTTTCAGCTTATATTCCCACTAATGTAATTTCCATTACCGATGGACAAATATTTTTATCGGCCGATCTATTCAATGCCGGGATCCGACCTGCTATTAATGTGGGTATTTCCGTATCTAGAGTAGGATCCGCGGCTCAGATAAAAGCTATGAAAAAGGTAGCTGGAAAATTGAAATTAGAGTTAGCTCAATTTGCAGAGTTGGAAGCCTTTGCACAATTTGCTTCCGATCTTGATAAAGCTACTCAAGATCAATTGGCAAGGGGTCAACGATTACGTGAGTTGCTCAAACAATCTCAGTCGGCTCCTTTGAAAGTAGAAGAACAAATAGCTACTATTTATACCGGAACGAATGGATACCTAGATATATTAGAGATAGCACAGGTGAGAAAATTTCTCGTTCGGTTACGCGAGTACTTGATAAAGAATAAACCTCAGTTCGGAGAAATTATACGTTCTACTGGTACATTTACGGAAGAAGCAAAAGCCCTTCTGGAAGAGGCTCTTAAGGAACATACTGAACTTTTTGTACTTCAAGAACAAAAGTGAATATTTTCTAATTTAGTGGAACCATTCGGAACAGGAAAAAGAGCTGAAGAATTTGTTCCAATACATTGCACAACAAATTAGAACAATTGAAGAGTATTACGTCCAATAGGATTTGAACCTATACCGAAGGTTTAGAAGACCTCTGTCCTATCCATTAGACGATGGACGCTCTTTCTCTCTTACATTTTTTTTTCTTTTTATTTTAACTCTCTCTCTTTGGCATACATTATCCCGCCCGATCCACCTTTTTATTCACAATGAGGTTAGGATAGGAAAAGAATGGAATCTATTTCACATTGAAACGGAAAATGAATTTTGAATGCATCGTGAAATTATGTTATATACTTAATCACTTTCTATCTACCTATTATATCTATATAGATAGAATATAATAGGTAGATATCTGTTAGCGGGTAGCGGGAATCGAACCCGCATCGTTAGCTTGGAAGGCTAGGGGTTATAGTCGACATTGATTATTCAATGCCTCTAATTCAGAACCGAACATGAGAATTTCATGTCATTCGGCTCCTTTATGGGGGATAGAGAGCGGTATGAGGGAAGAAGCGGAGTATTTATATCAAATCTTTGTTAAAGGAGATTTCAATTCTTTCTCCTCTTTTTTTTTTTTATCTTTTTAATAAAACCCTAATTTATTATCGTACCCATAGCATCTACGTCAGTTTCTTCTCTTTTTTATCTTTTTAATAAAACCCTAATTTATTATCGTACCCATAGCATCTACGTCAGTTTCTTCTCTTTTCTCCCCTTCTCTATTTTTTTTTTAGTGAAGGGCCCGAATCGTAGAATACTTGCTCACTTTCTAGATGATCCCTATAGAAAGATAAATTTGAAAAGTTGAAAATAATAACAAATCTTTCTAGTTACTTCGTTCCCTATTTCTACTGATTCCGATCCCCAGGAGAACAAATTCCACCGAGCTCGAACGAAATGCCGATAACCCAAGTAAACCAAAGTCATCGTTCTATAGCTATTCGGCTTCAACCTGGGGTCTTTCCATCCATATGTTGAAGGTTTAGTCACGATGAAAAAATATCTTTGGATCTCCATAGATCTGTGATTTCTCTAATTGGAAAGATTTCTCTAACCTTTAAAACATTCTGTGTCGCTATCTTGGAATCAAAAATGTGTTTGTCTTTTCTCATTTCATATCCAGATTACGAGAAGGTATGCTATTCCTGAACCATGGTATTCATAGGGAAGGTTTTTAACCTATCTGGAAATAGAGCTTTAGATGGATCAAAGATCCATGTAAAAGATCCTTCAACTATTTTAGTTGATAATGTAACGAATCACACTTTTACCACTAAACTATACCCGCCACGATCCAATTGTAACATACGGATCGATCTTTTGTCCAACCAATAGGAAGATGGGGAGTTATCAATCTCTATTTCAAGTTTCTATCAATAATTACCTCGTTTTCATCATTACATGAATCTCCATCCCCGGAGATGAAATACTTGGGTAAATAGTATGTCATTCCCGGAGATGGCTCATTGTAATTATAGATTACCTTTGCGAACTGCTGATAAAACAATTACTAATGGGCCCGATACAACCATCAGAGCCAGAACAGTGAGCTGTGCAATAACCTCTAGATCCATTTCGTTTTCTTTCACCCCTATGATCCCATCGACTTGATGGATGTATGAATAAAATGTTGTCAAGATTAATCACTTTTCTTCCATTTTCTATGTTTTTTTGTTGTTTATTTTCTCAGTCAGGTTCCTATAGCCCTCAGTCACTATAAACAATATCATACCACATAAAATAGATATAAAGCCAAATGAAAATAGAAAACATTGAAAGTACAGCGGTGCTCTGTCGAAAACAGGCCAACCAGTATTAAAAGGATTTTTTATCACATAA
>BSBM01001650.1:0-128208 GCA_027924585.1 Larix kaempferi | reverse complement strand
AATTAGATATGTCCACAACTAAAGTAAATTTCTAAATTGGATGTTAAAATTGAAAATAGATTTAAATACCATAATTATAAAAAGAAAAATGTAACTCATCTTAATAACTTTACTTTTGATGTCAACTTCAATATTTAATTCATATAATTGATATATTTATAAGCATTATCCAATGTATACATTTCACCCATATTGTGTTGTAAAATGAACTTGACTTCTCTCATTGCAATAAAAAAATTTGGACATTTTTTTAACACAAAATGTCTTTAGTGTATATTGTTATGTCCCCGCAGGGGACTATATAGTTTATGATCAAACCAATTAATCTCTCTGTACAATTAATTTTTTTTTTAATTTTCCATAGTTAAACTTTAGAAGAAAATTTTTCTATTTAAATTAATTTCAATAAAATATATTTATGTGCAATGGGATTGGTTCCAAAAGATGATGCCAGCCTAGGGGATCGTTGCCCACCCCCCTACGGCATGTTGAGGTCATTTGGTAGGCTGAGGTCATTCTTTGCAGTAGTGTCGATTCCCTACAGTTGGTTCATTGTGCCTCATAAATTAGTCCACATGGACAGCATGTCTTCTACATCTTTGTATTAATGGCATCACGGCCATTATTGAGTGTCAACCTTATACCTCGAACATGTGTACATCTTCAACTTTATCCCTGAGAGCCACCATTAAAATAAGAGATGTCAAGGTCTATGTAAATCTACTTAGATACAAGGATGCACCACTTGGCATATTGTACAACTTGGTTGTTGGGATGCTTCAAGATGAGAGTTGGGCACTAAAGGTCCCTTTTCTCAAGTCTAGTTCACTCTGGCCACTTCACTTGTGTGTTTAAAGGGTTTTTCATGGCATTGCATGAAAGGGTTTATGCCTGTAATTTTTTCTTGGCTCGGATGTGAACACAAAATTCATGGCACTCAGAAATTCTCGTCCAAGTAACCTCTTTTCTTATGTTTTTAACTTTCTTTCGCTCCTTGGAAATTTATGATAGTATGCTATATGGTTATTAGCAAGCTTATTATCCATCTCACTCGGGTGTTTTAATGGAGTTTAAAAATTCCTTTTCCCTTGGATTAAAGTGAAAGAGTTCAGCGTGCTCTCTCCACAACTTACAAGGTAAAACTTATATCTCCTTCCATCTTCTTCCCGTTCTTATAACCCTGCATTTCTTTCCTGACATTTTAGTTTTGAAATAACCATTTATTTAGTTAATGACTCAACATTTTTTTATTTTAGTTTTGAGTACGATTTATGTAAGATTATATATTTATTAGGTTTCAGATATTTGCACTTCATGTGATCAAAATGATTGGGTCATTGTCGTGCTTCAGAACTCATTTTCTAAGAAAAAGAGTATATATATGGTCCAGGGTGTGTGCCCTTGTTGAGTTACATTTGGAGTCAGATAACGGGTCAAGGATTTGTCCCTTTTCCAACTGGAAAATCTCCACTTTATCCTATGCAAAAAAAAATTCTCAGGAAAGTAAATACATCAATCCTAACCCTACATAACGTAAATTTCTTGAAATAAAGTCTCTCCCTTGGCACAAGATTGTTGATGTATATGTAACTTCGGAATGTATTTCATCTATGTATTTAATATATATTTATTGTACCCTTATTAGAGATGTGTTATTCCTCTATAAGGAAGTGTCGTCATGTGGATTGACAAGTGTCGCAAGTGTGTGTACTTGCCGATGGGTTATTAGACCACCATGTGTGGGGTCGGCCCTGAAATATATATTATATTGTGGATGTACCTAGCTAGATAAGTCGGCCCATAAGGTCACTGGGCAAACAGGTTAGTATAAATAGAGATCAGGAGATCTCTATTTAGATCATTCGAAAATTCATCTCTCTCTCTCTCAGAAAGTGGCGCACTAGTGAGGAGGAGGATCATCTGCTTCTAGGAGACTATCTCAAGTGTATTTTGGTTGTACTTTGGTTGAGCCATTGCTCTCTCTATCTCTGAGGAAGTTGTGGGGTTTTTCACCTTAGGGTTTTCCCCACTGAAACTCTGTGTCTCTTGTCTCTCATGCTTTTGATTCTTGTGATGCTTGTCATGCTTATTGTGATTGTTATGCATTGATGTACTATATATGTTATTCTCTCAGTAAAGATCCAAGAGTATTGTGAATTAATGCTCAAAATTTAACAAAGATATTTCACGAGTGCAGCCAATCTGTTAGATAAATGGAACCAGGCATTCAGTTGTGACTGGAAAGAAATAGTTCATAGATATAAGTAAACTCTGAGCTTGTGTGCATAGTTCGCGTATATCACATAAATAATAAAGAGCTATTGTCTCCTTTGTTCTTTTGTTCGAAACCAATTCAATGATGAAAAATGTAGTTATCTAAGGTGTTCGGCAACATACAGAATGCAATTACGATCATAGGGATTTATAGATTTCCACTTCTAATAATTCATAATTAATAGGTTAAGATGTATTTAGACTGATTATAACATTTTATAACATTATTTCAATTTTAAAAAATCATTTATAAATCTTCTGATTTTATTTTTGGTTTTATTTTGTTTGGTGTTTTGTTAGAAATTTTTAAAAAATCTTAGAAATATAAATATTAGTTATGAAAAATGCATAATTTAAGTGTTATGGGGTATTAGAGGATGCTAAATTTATTTATACATTTAAAAACACAATTTAAACACTTTTAAATTTGGATTTTACCCAAAAATTACTGATTCCAATCACAACCCACCTTAAAGTATAAAACAAATAGACTGCTCCATTATTCAGTGTTATTAATTAATAATTTTGATATAAAATTTATTTATTTGCAATGGGATTGGTTCGAAAAGATGATGCCAGCCTCGTGGATTGTTTCCCACCCCCGGCAGCAAGCTGAGGTCATTCTTTGCACTGTCTTTGACACATCATCAGCTCTCATTTTTTATGTATTGAGTATTTGTCAATCTATTTGGCATCCTTTTGCATGTGGATGGCAACGTGGTGATTTGTTTCAGTGCAGCAATCCTTGGCATGGAATACACGACACAAATAGACCATCGATGTTTTTGGTTGTGTGACGTAATAAGAGTTTTGGCTTCTTCGGTACAAAGGGATATGTACACAATTTACACGTAAATACATTAGTGTCCTCAAGGTTAACAGAGATTAATGAATTCACATTCGGCGACCAAAACATTAAAAATTGACGAGTGACTAGATTTATAAAATTCGTTTTGTTTTTGTCGTTTTCATACTATGAACAAAGAGATGGATAAACGATGACATAAATTAGTGTGGATACGCATTCTTGCTTTTTCAAGTGATGTAGAGCAGATAATTTCCATTGTATCTGATTGTCTGTGTCAGAATAATTTGAAGAAACAAATTCGTTTGAAATATCTGAAATTTTTAATTGTTTTTTACACTATACTTGATTTTGATGAATTTTTGCAAGAAATATCTCAAATTGTCAATTATTTTTGACACTGTACTTGATTTTGATGAATCTGCATTAAAAATATATGGTATTTTCAAATATTTTTTACACTATACTTGATTTTGATGAATCTAAATCTTAATAGAAGTGGATATATATTGAGAAGGTACTTGACAACAAAAAATAGAAAACAAATAGTATGGTGCAAGCATCAAAGAGAATAGTGACATATACACATGCCACTGTACTGAGTATTGTCTCTCTATATAGCATTTTGCATATAGCATTTCATGTATAATGGATTTAATCTCTCCTTTTATATTTAAATTAAGATATCATAATGGGAAAAAAAGGTAGACACTTAATCTCTTCACATATTTTGGGGTCCTGTGCAGTTAAATATTCATTTCTATATTCCCCCAAAACAATCGGATTAAGCGCTCTTAAAGAACTCGACCTACTAGAATCATGATTCTAGGTAAGAATTCTTGTTCACTTTTAGTATGTAATATTCTGACAATGTCTCTATAATTGCAACATTGTGCATAAATGATAAACGTATGAATAATGATTCTAAGTAATGATTTGACTCTTTACTTTGCATGTTTAATATCAGAAAACATAATTATAATATGCATTTAGTGTTTGCAATGATATTGTCATGCATTTATGTCACTTCGCCATGTTTATTTCACAAATATAATATGCATTTGTTATTCGCAATGTTATTGACATGTGTATATGTCATTGTTCTCTTTGATGCTTGTACCATACTACTCACTTTTTGTTTTCTATTGTCAAGCACCTTCTCAATATGTATTCGCTTTGATGCTTTATGTTTTCTTTTCTATTACAATATTGTGGCAAAGTATCATATTATAGCAATAGTTGTTAGCAACTACCAAAAACAACTACAAGGACATTTCCACCTCGTGGCTCTTGTTAAGTATGTATTTAGGACATTTTATATGCTTGTGCACATAAAATATATGTTTTCTCTAGTTAACTACTTACTAGGTGCTATTGCAAAAAACAAATATGCTTATGCAAATAAAAGTAGTTTTATTACTTTAAAGTATGATAACAAATATATATCAAAAACACATTTTATGTAATGCCCCAAAGGAACAACATCCATATCTTACAAGCAGCATAGATCCATCTTAAACCTAGATCTATCAAGCACTGAGAGGGATCCAATTTCTCGAGGTGTATTTTTTTTTAACTTAATTTTTTACACATCCAAAAAAAATTACACTTCCAAAAATTTGATCTTTTTGGTGCTTGATAGATATGGGTTTAAGATGGATCTATGCTCGTTTTAATGTTTTTTATTCCATGAGCTGACATGAATTTCTTTAATTACTTTTAATTTGGTTTTAATTTTTTATTTTATGATCCGACATGAATTTTTTAATTATTTTTTATTTTTGGTAACATAACGCTATGTTACATGACAATATCTCCGCCATACTAGGCTGTAGAGCACCTCGCTCCTCTCGGTGCAATAAAAAATGAATCATAATTCATTAAAGGGCTTGAAGTTTCCAAAAGAATTTAATTTAATTTCAACATGATGGTTGTAAATGGTTGTTAAATTTTCATTCCAACATCATAAAATGAAGGAAGAAACATAACTGGATAGTTATAGATAACCATAATAAAATAACTCATCCACAATATAAATCATGAAATAAAACATGTACATATTACTCTTTGTTGAAATCACTCAGATTATATTCCTCACTTGGCATTCTAACATTTTTTTTCTCAAATAGATGTTTTGATCTCAAATCATGTCTTAGTAATGAATTACCAATCCCTATCGTACACATCTGGATAAAAAAAAACTTGGTTGCAATGTTTTGGAAAAACATAAGGCTCCTTAGTTTCATCCCACGTCCTTTTATAGTTGATACATATTAGCCCACTATCATGATCTTCCTTTACATTACTCTGGTTAAACGTATCCCACCACTCTCACCTAAAAATAACACATTGGAAATATGAAAGCCCACTTGCATGATCTCTTGTATCTTTCCAATGTAATCTAACTTCCCTTCTATTAGGTTTTGGATTGCGGTGGCTTAGCATGACTATATTTATCAAACTTGATCTCCATTCCAAAATCCAATGTGACACATCCATTGTCAGCATCCTTAGTGTGAAAAGGATGTCCATATGCCCAAATAGATGGAAACAAATGCACCTGTAAAATGCAAACAAAAATTGTGTCATATGTTGAATAAATCGAGCATTAATAACAACATATATATGTTATAATTCAAAAGTGAATTATAAAGTGAGTATTTTACACAAAAATATTGGTATAGAGTTGGTTTACCATATCCCTATGTTTAGTGCTTTCTCTTCACCACACAAGTGATGACATACATGCCATATTTGTCTCTGATATGGTCAACCACTCAATTGCTGGTACATTTCATTGATATGTTTTCTTTTAAATGATTAGGAAAAGTTGTGCTTCTATATTCACCCATCTGAATTATTTAATGTCACTATCCCATAACTACTTCAATTTATTGACCAATAATTGGAGGTATACATCCATTCTCTTCATTTGTCTTTTTACCAGGGACTATAAGTTATTCATTCTTCATGGAAACCATGGGGGATATTGTTATTGATCACTACCACTAGAAAAATGGAATAGTTGGTGTTTTTGACGGAATATGGTTAATTCTATCCACGGTTATGCTCAATCAAAGGCTCTATACTTTATCCTTGAAATTATTAGACTATGTATCCTTTATATGCTTCATTTCTATTGAATTGACCAGGATCTGCATAATTCTTGGCTCACTTCTATGTGAGACATGTCATGTCTATGACATGACTAATTCTTTGCAATGAAATATAGCCTTTGAATCCTTTATATTATAGGCATGCACCTAAATATCTTATGAGGAGTACTATGTACCTTGGCTCTATTTCTTTTATTTCCTGTACCTGTCATGCCCACATTCTAGACATGTCTCTTTATCTGTGGATTCATATTTATATAGAATGTAATCATTCAAACAAGTGTGATATGATTTGTACCCAACTCCTAACTTTTTCATCAATTGATTTTCCTATTTGTAGTTGTTGAGGAGGACATTATCACTTGAAAATCCCTTATCTTTAAGTAACCTGCAATTAATGGGCAATAGAAATGTACATTATCATCAATCTTGCATAAACTCCCTTTTCATTGTTGATTGTGTGACAATACTCATTAAAATACAGGGGACTTAATATTCTTACCTCAACAATTCCAAGAAACACATGTATGGCATACCATAAATTACTTTCAAGTCGTATAGAATCATTTTTATCCCTATTTGAGAATACCTTGAACCATGTCCAAAGAAACGGGTGGTGGAAGTAGATTTTGGACTTTGGAGATGGTATTAATGATATAAGCATCATCCCCTAATTCATCTTAATGGGTTGCTTTGGTATCATGTAATTAAATCACCCATACCCACCTTTATATTATTATCTTTGTCCCTGGCATGTGAAATACTAGTGTCATTGTAGAGGTTTTGAATCGGTGACTCGAGATGTAGTGGGAATTGAATAGTTGGTTGATTTAACCATTCTTTGTATGGTTCCTCTCTTAGTTGTGCTCATTTAACAATATTCCATTAATTTGACATCATAGTGGGTGTAATTATAGATGGTAGATAGTTCATTCATCATCATAATCTTGATTTCAAAATATTGAAGAGTAAATCGATGATATTAGTAAAACAATTGCATTTTAGTATGTTCAAACATTGGACCAAACATTTATTAGTAGCACCAATTTTTTTCCCAATAGCACGCATTCAACCAACCACTTTATAAAACATATTTGAAATTAAGAAATCCATTCACATTAATTCCATTGATAATCCAAAAGTCTACTTACTCAATGCTCTTCTTTATACAGCCCAAGGAGACGTCTAAAGGTAGTCCCAATGCAAGCCATCTTTGATGAGCAGTTGGTCGTCTACAAATGTTATAGTTTATTAACAACTCATCATTGGGATACAAACTACATATTGCATGTAGAACAACAAATCTGGATGCCTTCCTTTTCATAAATAACTCTTTGTCATTGGATTGTTCCTCAAACGAACAATGTGCACCTACAACTATTTTTGAAGCCTGCAATGTTCCCATGAGTTCATGGATGGCCATCAATATATAATAGATTCTACCTATTAATGTTTTTGGAAACCCAACCATTCATGCACCTAATATACATGGAAATGAAATGTATATAGTTAAAAATATCCAAGTAATCAGATTGACTATAAAGAGGACCACAAAATGGCATACGTGTATTGATTGTTTAGGAGGAACAAGTACATGTGAAAGAATAAACCTAATATTTCTAGCATCTATTGTATACTTGGAAGTCATGTAGTTATTACCATAAGAGGATAATCCAATCTCAACATTGGGAATAAGCATGGAATACAAGCAAGCACCATACAAAGTGTGGTTGTAACATGTTTTGTATTTACTTTGCAGATGGACAGAGAAAGAGAAGTCATCTCTACCCTTTGACAATTGAATTGACCTTGGTGCCTACTTGGACATTTTTTCCCTCAACTTTTACAAATTTTTGGATCTCCTGGTAGATATGTTTTGGGTAGGATTGATATCATACTTTGTGTGACTAGAACTCTCTATTGACTTAACAAAAGGAGATAGGTTGGAAAATTTAGAACCAAACATAATTGATTTGGCTTCCAACTTTTCAAAAAAATAGCATATGGAAGTATTCTGACATGTCTTTTATATATCACCTATTGTATCCTTGACCATAGTGAGAGGAACTAAACAATCAACTTTGGGTAGTCGGTCATTAATATAATGGGACAATGTGACACATCAAGAGTTCAACCCTTTACATCCTAAACAACCACATACTATTGGGATTCATAAAGGAGATATTCCAATTCAAGTTGAAGAACCATTGGTCCAAGATGGTTATTGAAAGTTGGCATGTTACAAATGGTGAGGTAAAGTGGTTCTCCATTTTCATCTACCATCTATTTGCAACGTCCTATTCCTAATAAGAGCTTATGACATTTTTGGACTTGTGGAATATTGTTAGGAACCTGTGTCTTTACTTTGTTAGTATATTGTTGTTGGACGCATATGCTTTGTAAGTCATCCCGTAGTATTTGTTGATCCATAGTTTATATTAGCCCATAGTATTGACCCATAGTATTGGACGCATATGCTTTGTAAGTCGTCCCATAGTATTATATGTCCCATGGTTTTGACTCATAGTATTGGCGCCTAGACTTAGCCCATGGTTTGTATTGACACATAGTATTGACCCATGGTATTGGCGCCTAGACTTAGTATATAGGTGTGTGTTGAGGCCTATGAAGGCACCATGAAGTTAATTGTATTGAGCTTGCTCAAAGGAGGTTGCCCCCTCGAAGTGGCCCGTGATCAATATAAAAGTGATTTTGAGTTCTATTATTTCTGATATCTCGTGTATTTGCATTAATTAATTATTGCAGGTTCATCACATCTGGTATCAGAGCACTTTCTTGGGCTCGTTGGGTGGAATTTCTACCAAATTTTTTTTTCGCATTTGTTGCAGCTTCATATTTGGGAATAATCCCTATCCGCTTAATTGTGGGAAGTACTTGGGCATAAGCCCTAAAACTCATTGTGAGGAGTACCACAGGAACCCCAAAGTAGCTGGTCCATTGAGAGGACCTGCCAGCGAAAAGGGCAACGACCCCTACCTGATTGACTAGTTCCCACCCGTGAGGTAAACCAAGAGCTGTCGTTTGTGGCAAAGCAGTTTTCAGTTTTACCTGAGCCATGGAGTGAGGGATACTACCCCAATACGCAAGCCGTCAGACAGCATTGGTGGCCGAGTGAAACACCTGAACTGTTAGGAAGTCGTACATACCTGGGGTCCATATCTATTTTCAGTTGAACTGTTGCTGATCACTTCTGCTCCAGATCCAGTCGTTTCAGATTTATTCTGAAAGTCGTTCCAGATCCAGTCGTCATTTCAGATCCAGCCGTTTTCGATCCCTTCCGCGCCATTGCAGATCCATCTGTTGCGGATCCCTTCTGCGCCGCTGTTGCTGATCCATTTCTGGGAAAAAAAAAAAAAACTGTTTTTTGGCCATATCTCCCTTGTTTCAACTCTGTTTTCCCTGAAAATTCACTGACATCCCTGCAATCCCATTTTGCATATTTCATTCCTGAAAACCCTATCCCAAATTCCACTTCCCAAGACCAGAAATCCCACATTTGTCTATTTTTAGGTTTGCCATAACTTCTTCAATTTTCACCCGATTGCCTTCAAATTTTACCATAGAGTTCCCGCTTCTGAAATCCCCATTTTTTGCTTCCTTGTCCCTCAGAAAGTGTCGAAAACCTAGTCAAACCCCAATTACCCCTCCGATTTTATCCGAAATCCAAATTTTCCCTTACTAAATAAGCTTGTGTTTGTGTTTTTCTATCCATTCCCCCCCCCACAAAAAAAAAAACGGACAACCAGAATCTTTTGCAGCCACCGGGTTCTCTTCTTCCAGCAATTTTCATGGGCCGAAGCTTGATTTTCCTCGCTTCAATGGTACTGATCCGACTGGATGGCTATACCGAGCAGAACAATATTTCAGTCTGCATAATACTTTTGATGTTCAGAAAGTTCCACTTGCATCCTTTCATTTGGAACAGGAAGCCCTTCAATGGTACCGTTGGTACATCAAAGCTCATCCCGAGCCAAACTAGACATATTTTTGCCAACTCCTTTTGCCACGATTTGGTCCTAGGGATTTTGACGACTTCACAGGAGCACTCACTAAACTTCACCAAGCTGGCACAGTGAGAGAGTATCAGATGGAATTTGAGAAACTAGCTAATCACACAGAAGGATTGTCTGATGAATTCTACAGGAGTTGTTTTATCAGTGGTCTCAAGGATGAAATCCGCTCAGAGGTCAAAATGTTTTGTCCCAACACAATGATGGAAGTCCTAGGGTTGGCTAAGCTGGCCGAGGACAAGATCGCAGCTCAACAACGCTCCAAACCCACCTTTGTTCCCTTCAGAAATATGGGTTCCCAACGACCTCCCACCACGCCTGCTCCTCAACCAACTCCTATCAAGAAATTGTCTGAAATAGAGATGCAGGCATGTCGAGAAAAAGGGCTTTGTTATAATTGTGATGATAAATTCACTCGGGGACATAGATGTGTTCCACAAAAGCTCTATCTCTTGGATGTGGATTCTTCGCCTGCCTCAGAACTTGATGAAGAAGCTCCAGATACAGTAGATGATCAGGTCGACATTCAACACCCGCCTGTTGACACCCCATCTCAGGATGACCCACCCTAGATCTCTCTCCATGCTGTAGCCGGCGTCACCACCCCACAAACAATGCGAGTCAGGGGATACTTCAAGAAGCTCCCTCTTACCATACTCATTGATTCTGGTAACACTCATAACTTTATTGATCCTCGGATTGCAAAACAAGTTGATTGTTTTGTCCATCCTTGCTCCAACTTTGAAGTCATGGTTGTCAATGGGGGCACCTTACCTTGCAAGGGGAAGTGTCACAATGTGCGTATCTCTATGGAAGATTATAACCTGCGCTCTCACATGTTTGCCTTGTCCTTAGGCGGATGTGATGTGGTTTTGGGCGTTCAATGGTTACGCACACTTGGCCCCATCTTATGGGATTTTTTTGAACTTTGGATGCAGTTTTCAGTCAATGGGGCACAACACAAATTTATGGGCTTACAACCAGGGTTTCTCTGCATCATCAGTTCACATCACCTGGAAAAAATACTTAAGAAGAATTCACATGGTGTCATCGCTCAACTCCATTCCATTCAGATGCACCCATCAACAGTCTCCACTACTTCCTTGGATAGATATGCAGGTGTCTTTGCTGAACCAATGAGCTTGTTTCCTTCAAGAGACCTTTCCGGTAAGAATTTAGCCGCATCTACCTCTCAGCAGGAAATGATGACTATTTTGCATACAGTCCAGAAGTGGCAGCCATCCCTATTGGGGAATTATTTCTGCATCAAGACTGATCTCCAGAGTCTAGAAACTTTCCTGGAACAACGGGTCTCCTCCCCAACACACCTGAAATGGGTTATCGAACTCATGGGTTATGACTATGTGACCACTTACTAGAAGGGTAAGGACAATATGGTGGAAGATGCTCCTCCTCGCACATTTGATGACCCAGTTTCTCTTACAGCTATTTCTCTGCTTGTTCCAAATTGGTTGCAATCTGTTCAACGGGGCTATCTCTTCTATGAACTCCATGCTTCTTCATTAGTAGGGCACTCTGGGTTCCTCAAAACGTATGACCAGGAACAATGTAACTTCTTTTGGCAGGGACTCAAAAGGACAATTCAACGGATGGTGGTTGACTGTGATACTTTCCAGGTCAACAAGGGTGAAACGACCCTCCTTTCAGGACTGCTCAAACCCTTACCCATCCCTCCACAAATTTGGACAACTATTTCTATGGATTTCCTGGAAGCGCTCCAGTGGTATAGTACCACATCTCAAAGGACACCATATGAAGCAGTCTTTGTACATGCACCACCATTTCTTCTTCCATACACCTTCAGCAGCTCCCCAATTCAGGCAATTGACTCAATTCTTCGAAACCGTGATCAGCTTCTCCTCATTCTGCAGGACAATTTTCACATGGCAAGAATTCGACTGAAACAACAAGCCGATCAACATCGTTCTGAGCGCACTTTTCACATCCTTGATATGGTTCTTCTTCGTCTACAGCCTTCCATGCAATCCTCCTTGAAACTCCAAAGGTGCCAGTGGCTCGGAATGCAACTCGAGGATGCTACAGGGGATCCACTCCTTCAGATTCTGCATCAATTTCCACATCTAAAGCTTTGAGGACAAAGCTTTTTCTAAGGGAGAAGGGATGTTAGGAACCCATGTCTTTACTTTGTTAGTATATTGTTGTTGGACGCATATGCTTTGTAAGTCATCCCGTAATATTTGTTTATCCATAGTTTATATTAGCCCATAGTATTGACCCATAGTATTGGACGCATATGTTTTGTAAGTCGTCCCATAATATTATATGTCCCATGGTTTTGACTCATAGTATTGCCGCCTAGACTTAGCCCATGGTTTGTATTGACACATAGTATTGACCCATGGTATTGGCACCTAGACTTAGTATATAAGTGTGTGTTGAGGCCTATGAAGGCACCGTGAAGTTAATTGTATTGATCTTGCTCAAAGGAGGTTTCCCCCTCGAAGTGTCCCATGATCAATATAAAAGTGATTCTAAGTTCTATTATTTCTGATATCTCGTGTATTTGCATTAATTAATTATTGCATGTTCATCACAAATATTCAGTGCATCTTAACTTGAACCTTAATCAGGATCCTCTAATATTCATTGCATAATTATTAAATGCATATACAAATTCCTTATAAATTCAATCGAATAATCTAAATATAAATAAAATTTGGACTTACTGCAAATGGAAAGGGAGAAATTGATGAACTTGGAATGATATGGAATGAGTTGGAATCTAAAGAATTGGTTATTTGATATTATCACCCTTTTTTTCCTTGCATTTAAGCCAAAACCATAATCAATATGTGTATACATTCTTAATAGAAACTTTGGAAAGCATTGAACATTTTAACTTAAAGTAGAGTTTCTAAGATCTTTTTTAAGTCAGCGGTGCACCTAATTCATATTTATCACACCAATGTGTATTTATATCCTAAACACATTGGTGTGCTAAGTTATGATACGCATCGGCAGTAAACCTTTGTAATAACCTTCACAAAGGAAAACCACCACAAAGTTCTAATTGTGGAGGTTTACATTTATATTTTTCATGTACTCTATTTATTTGGTGTGTCTATGTCAACATAGTGTGTTGGTGTGATATGTAAGGTGCATTTCCAAATTTAATAATAATAATGCATTTATCATCAATGCATTAAAATATCAACTAAAAAACCGAGTGAGAATTTAAATTTGTAAAAGAAAAGTAAGTTCATAAAAGGAAAACCTAATTCTTATTTCGTCTTTTTGACAAAAGTTGGAGGGTAGACTTGTGCAAGAGATATTTAGCTAGGAAGAATTTGGAGGGATAAATTTTTTTGAAGAGATGAATTTGCAAAAGATCAATATAGCTCACATACAAATTTGCAGGGGAAATTTTTTAGGTATGTAGCTCAATTCTTTCATCTCAAATTTACCCTCATTTGCTTCAAAAATTACATAATTTTTTTATTTATCCATCTTAATATTTACAATGCATTTTCAAAAAACATAAGAGCTTTAGAGTTCCCTTTAGCATTGCAAACCCTAGTATTTTTGTTACTTCACATTATGTTTTATGTTGCTACAAACTCTAGCATGTGTGGGGTTTTCTCTCTATTATTTTGAGAATGAGATTTTTTCTTGGGCAATGAATATTTATTAGCTTTTTGTATTTTTATATGGGGCATTGGCTATTTGTTGGATTGGGACAACTCATTACATTGGATCCCAAACCCTATCAATGTTAATTTGTAAATAAATAAAAAATGTTTTCACAATTTGCGGTGCACACTATATAGTAACAACACATCTTATGCCTTCTTAATTTAAAGCACTCTACTTGGTGCAGGCTTTAAAAAAAATACCACCTTTCACATTTCACAATATATAATAAAGAAACATTGATGCAAATTACTATATTAAGTGCACCATTTGGTATTGTTGTTATTAAAAAAAGATTTTAGAGTTTATCAATGTGCATCGTACAGAAAATGTGCACTGGTGCAAAAGATATTGAATGCACTAGTGCATGTTATTGTATTGCACACACTATCTAACATAAAAATAGTTTTATCCTATAATCATTTATTTGGTCTATAAAACATATTTCATAATTTGTATGTTTTATTATGTAATTCCTTTATTAATAAGAGATGGTGGATACAAGATTAGGGAAAACAACTTATAACAATGAGCATGATGGAAGCACATCCCAAGAAGACAACATGGTAATCTCTCTTAAATCTTAATGAAAAAGTAATATATTTGAATTATATGTAAGTTTAAATGATGTGTAATGGATAATGTGTGCCATGCAAAGTAAAATATTGAAGAAACTCCATAAGATTGTTCAGAATCTAAGTAGAAAAGAGTATAGGAAATTTATGGAAATGTTGCAAATAGAGGAACTGGGTGGATCAAAAGGTGATTGATATGAAGTTTTTCTTCAACATTTTCCTAAACATGTGCTTCTTAACAATAATCGTTAATATGTTTCAAATATTTGATTCCGCGTTTATTGAATGTTGTGCAAGGATCAACGGCAAGGGAACATAAGGCCATCCTAAGAAGATAAAATTTATGAAGGATGTAAATAATGGTGAATTTGTACTTGGTTCAACTAGAGTGGTACTTGGTTCAATTATTTTCTTGCTACAACAAAAAAAAATGGAACCATTTAGCACATAAGGTAGGTCTACAAGGTAGAAAAGGGTCGATTGCAAAGTTTGTGAGTACCTAATGCATTTTCCTTGCTTAATATTTCATATTTATTGTGATATATATTTTTTAATTTATTTACAAACATCCATGGATGTTTTCTAACAATTTCTAACAACAAAGAAGAGTCATCCAAACATTTTATTGACATTCGATTAAGTATGGGTTGTGAGTATATGTTGGAGTACCAAGGGTTAATTGAACAATTTGTAAGTAGATATGTTGTTTTACTTCCCTTTTTTTATAATTAATGGAACAATAAAAAACCTTTAATTATATCTATATGCATTGTCATGGTGTATAAAACTCACAGGAAACAAAGTTTGGAGTGGAGCCAACAGAATATATTGTCATGCCCCATCTTTAGCTAATTCCCATAGTAGCCATGATAATTTGAGACCATCGTAGATGAATAAATGACTGATTTGAAAGTGTAAGTAATTACATATAACTTTTCTTGAGACATGGTGTGTGTATGACAAGATGTTATGTTATTGAGCAATGTGGTAAAGGTATGTGACTCGGAACATTTGAGGTAATAAAACTTATTTTTTTTATCTCATGCACCTTTGCATGACTCCATATAGATAAGAGAGATGACTCTGTGCTAAGGTATGATGTTATGGTTAATGTCTTTGCATGATTTATAACTAGCATTGTGTGGTTCATGTATAAAAATATTGATAGATGTATAGTTTAATATTGGAATTACGTTATGATACATTGTACATCATGACACAATATAATACTACTAATAGTTTGATGAGTGTGAAAAGAGGTTCACAGATTATTGGTGTGTTGGAATCCTATTAGATGGTACATGAAATACATGATGGTATTACATTAGTGCTTATGATTTACCAACATGATTTGTTTTACTGTAGTGACATCTATCCTGCATGATTTGAGATAATACATAAATAATAAGTATCTAGATATATGTCCCCTTGGGACAATGAGACATTAGACAGTTGCTATTGAAATGCATTAATCATTAAGAACTATTAATGATGCCAGTATGACCATATTATGTGGAGAAAATAATAAAGAATTGCATGAATACATGAATATGACAAAGAAGTGAAACTGACATTGATTGTGCAAGGAATATCAACTTCGGGATGAGGTTTCTTGAAGGGGCTGGTGTATGTAGTGCCCCATTTTTACTTCGAACCTTGACTATTATACTATTTTATCATTCAAGGGCATTCTATTATGAATGACTTGGTTATGTGTTGAAACACCTTGGCATTGGAACTTGAGAACCAATACGTTTATGAATAAATTGAATTTTTTAAGAAAGTTATTTCTTATGAATAAGATGATTGACAATAAATAGATGTATGTTTCCATAAAATTGATGAAATAATGGATAATCGATGCAATTGTGGTTTATCATAATGTATTATGTGCTTAGTCTAGTTGTCAAGTGCGATAGGGAAGGGGAAAGATAGGCACCCTTGATGCAAGATGGCATCGATATCGCGCGAAATCTGGATTGAGTTGGGTATCCATGTCAGGTGATGTTAATATGGTGCAATTTGATGTATTATATTTTATGATTATAATGGGTTGATGCGCATGGTTTTTTCACATGCAAGAACGGGATCACGACTGCCAAACGGTCCACATAAAGGTAATGCGGTTGAATGGGGAAGAGATACCAATAAGACTAGCAATTTATTCCATGCGACGGGTTGAAAAGCGAGAGAGGATTTTTCCCACGAAGTGCATGTTTCCATGAGTGTAGGCCATGGACTCGGTCACTCACGAGGATCTACTTGTGGGTCTGAAATAAGGAAATGGCCTTATTCTTCAGGAACCATGAGTCTCTCAACAGGGTCGACATGACTGAGTTAATGTGGTCTCATCCATTGTACGATTCCCCACCACCAGAGAATGGATATTTGAAGGGCATGAAGGAATTCATGGAACCCTTGATATTCCATCATAATGCAATGCCTCAATAAAATAAAAACACTATGGAGTAAAAATGTTTATTTTAAAAAAAATGAAATGGGTTTAAATAATTATGACCAAATAGGAAAAGCATAAATTGTAAATTGCAAATGGAATTAACTTGTGCTTAAAGAAAAAGGATTGAATTATTAAATTAAGATTTAGTGAACTCAAAGCGCATACAAACAAAGAGAAGAGAAATCAAGGAAACATCTAAGAGAGAATCTAGGAAAGAAAGTGAGGATAAATCTTTAATAAATAAATGGAAAATATGAATTAGTTGTGCAAAGTGACACATGGGTGGGTGATTATTTATACAAAAGCTAATTTAATCATTCATAATTATGCATGTGTGAGACACTTGGAAAGGTTCTCAAGGATATATAGAGAGGAGGAGAGGATGAAGCTCACACACCCTCTTTCCCTATTGTTAGATGGCATAGATGATGTCCATTTTATTTGGTAATTGTTGAGAGTTTGGTTTGTTATTGTGTGAATAGAGTTGAGGTCAACTCCTTAGTGTAATCTACGCACTCTAACTATGCTAGTGAATTTATTCCCATTCATCCCCATTATGGATCGGGGGTCCCTAGGGAAGAAGATTACCATTAGGGAGTTGGTAGGGTGGTATCTGGTGGAACGATTGGAAATCAAAGAGGTGGAATCGCAAGGGAAATACGACATCCAACACCAATCAACAGTGCAATATCGAGGTGAGTTGAAGTTGTGAATTTCAATCTAAAGGATTTTAAATTATTCTTGATGTTCATGTTAAAGTGGAAATTTTCTTTATGTATGCTCGTAGTTTTTTTTAATTTCATGCATTGATGTTATGAGGGTCTCAGAGGGTCTTGGAGTTGGTAGGGTGGTATCTGGTGGACACACAGTGATTGGCGATCGAAGGAGGTGGAATCGCAAGGGAACTACGACACCCAACACCAATCGATAGTGCAAGATCGAGGTAAGTTGAGTTGTGAATTTCAATCTAAATGATTTTAAATTATTCTTGATGTTCATGTTAAAGTAGAAAATTTCTCTATGTATGCTCATAGTTTTTTTTTTCATGCATTAATGTACAAATTTGTTTATTATAATTGTCAACCTTATGTTAAAAATTAAAATGAGATGAGAGAAGCATAGTGTTTATGGAGGTATCTTGCGATAGAACTATCAATATCGGAAGTATTGAATGCATGGAAGTATTGATTGGAAGGGAAGTATTAAAGAGTGTGTTGAGAGTGTTCTTATAGGGTGAAAGAGTTATATTTAGAGACTTCTTTTCATATTCATCACTTAGTTTGAATCCCTGATTATCGTTCTAATAACCCAAATTAAAAAAGGTAGAGAAGCACAGTTTCCATGTGGAGTCTAAGGATGCGACTCATATTTCAATGGGTTTAGCATGGAGCAAGTGTTTAAAATTGTTGTTTCATTCATGCACTCCATCACAAGCGTCCACCTTGGTCACAAGTGTTGATGGGTAGAGGAGGTCTAAGTTGTGTTAGAGACCATTGCATGTGATCTCTTCAATGTGAAATTCTATTCATCTGTAGATGGTCATAAACGCAATTGTTTCACCCTCGTTTCAAGAAAGCCACACATGTGATGTCAACATCCAATGATCATTATTGAGACAAATTAAGATGAATCATAAGCAAGGGTTAGTAAGGCAAAGGCATCAAAGAAAGCATTCCAACTAGTTTGAGAGTCAGTACCCATTCAATAATCAGTAGGAGAGGTTAGGGTTGTTATGAATGCTCTAAAGTGAAAGAGAGAATTGGCATCATAGGTAGATCCATTTCAAGCAAAAAATAGCATGCACTAAATCTACAATAAAGGTAGCTACATTCAAGCATTCAAGCAAGTAGCAGTAGTTGACATAGTAGATTAAGCAATTGGTTTTGTTACTTCAATTGTTTTTGTTGATATAATCGAAGAATTAGTCGATATAATGACTAGTTTCTTGGAAGCCCCGACACTTTGAATTTAAACCAAATGATATTATTCATTTGAAAATGCAGGCCCGGGTATCCCCCATCCTAGCCATTGTTTCCTAGATTCCAAGAGATGTATTAACTTTCCATCTCTACCAAATACTAAAGTGAATCAAACAATCCTATTGAGATGACATATATTTTATATCTGCACGCAAGTTGGTTGGTTTGGGAGTGCTTCAGGCAAGGTTATTTTATTTATGGCTTCAACTAGTGGATGTTTATACAATAATGCAAGAATTGGTTTTTGGAAGCTCTTACTAAATTTGTCAAAATATATTGACACCTCCTAGGTCAGGATTGCATTATCTAGAATGCCATTCTATTTAGTAAATAATGAAATTTTTCTCAAACATCGATAGCAAAACAATTGTTTTAACACTAAATTTAGTAGACATATGATATCACTTTCCAGCTTGTATGGTAGTGCTTGCTCCCCTATTTGTTCTAGTTAAACTTTTGCTCAACAAGCCTTTCCTAAGGATTTCATAGGATGCCTTGCAAAAAATCAAGCCCATCGACAAGGCCTAAAAGTGATAGATGACCCGATGCACACAAGAAAATTAGGATTCTCCTTAATAGATAGTCTGCTATTATTGTCAATTGGCATAGTGCCTACTCTTTCAACACTAATTTGTGATGTATTGCAAAACTAATAGGATTGTAAGGATGAACTATATTTCAGGTGTTGCACCTCGATAGTACTCTTTTGCATACTAACTACAAGGTGCCTTCAAACCTGCTAAACCAAGTCGAAGTATTTTCCAATCCTACTACATAGGCGTTCAGATGGAGAATGTAGGCCATGTTATTTATGGAGCGCTTGGCTTGAATTCTCTTAATATGGAAAGAACATGAGTAACTCATGCACATATTGTTATCACAACTCTTCAAAACTGTGAGTACTAAGTAATCTTCAGTCTAGAAGCATGTTTAGATCATTTAGAACATTAGCACATTAACTAAAACTTGCTTACAATTAAACTATAATTCAAACCAAGAAATCTTAGTACATATTGTTATTTCTTAGTACATATTGCTATTATGGTTTAAATCCACGTATTCTTTAAACTAGTGCATGGACCAAAAACACTATCCTGGAGCATGTTAGTGCTTGAAGAAGTCGAAGTTCTGTGATTTTCTTATACCAAATAGAGCATAATAAGGCAATGGAACATAAAAAGGGTTGACAAGGGCTAGGTAGGATGACTATGGCCGCAGAGCTTGCACACATGGACAGCATGCAGCATGCCAACAACCATAGCAAGACACCACCATTGTTACAATGGAAATGTGTGCTCAACATGCAACATGCCAACAACCATAGCGAGAAACTGCCAACATGTGATGTGTGACAACCACAGATTAAGGAAATGAGAATAAGGGAGTAAGTATTGACCTAGGCCCATATTAGGAAGAAAAAAAAAGCCTCATAACAAAAATTGCTAGCGAGTGAATGTTAGCATTAATACATATGTGTATCTCTTAACCTTTAATAGTATCATGATTCTTCGCAACTCCTAAGTTGAAACATCAATGAATAAAAATAGCCTCGATATGAGGTCAAATAAGACCTCAAAGTTTTTTATTGGATGACATAAAGTGTTTCAAGTATAACATTGGTCAAGATAAAGTATATTCTTCAAAATGAATCTACAACTTAGGATATAAAAAATAAAAGCTTTAACTTACGTGTTGTGTTAATGAAAAAATGACAAATCGATTAATAGAGTTGTTCTGCCAAGGAACTAATATCATTTACAAATCATAAATAATTTATAAAATACAACACCAAAACTACTAATAATATCAAAATTAGTAAATCATACCATCAAAACTATTAACTCTCAACATTCAATTCAAAATGTTAATAAAATTTACATTTAATGTATATAAGTAAAGTGAAAATCATTTTTTTTGTTTGCTCGAATCTCCCTAACTTTCGGGAGCGGCTTTTGGTCTAAGAAACCATGACCTAGGGGCATCCAATCCGTCAAAATCACCAAAGGATCGTACCCAACATGGACCACATCAACCTTCAACTTGACTGGATTTTTGTATGTCTCCTCCCTACTAAATCACCCTTAAAAAGAATTGAACTCAGGTCACTTTGCAAACAAGACCCACACCTTAATTAGATGAGCTAACAAAAATTGACGATAAAATGAAAATCATTAAAAAAAACACTAAACATTTTCCATATATAAAGTCAAGATAATTAAAATGAAATCATTAAAAAAAACACTAAACATTTTCCATGTGTAGAGTCAAGATAATTAAAGGAGTCCACATAAGTCAAAAATATATATATCTAATAAAGCCCACATAATTAAAGGAATCCAAATAAGTCAAGAAAATATATCTAAAAAGTTAAAAGCAATGACCTATTTGATAAGCACGAATATGTATGGAAATTATATTACGTAAAACTTTTTATAATTATTACTAAAAATTATATTATTAAAATAAAAAATAAAAATATAATCATTATTTATTCTAAAAATTATATTATTAAAATAAAAAATAAAAATATAATCATTATTTATTCTAATAAGTAAAGTATATATTTGTTACGAAGTGAAAATGAAAATGTATGTTTTTTTATCACCCACCAAATAAAATTGTTAAAATGTACTTTCACTCACCACCTCAATCAAGATGGGACCTTTTGTGGGTGAAGGTACTCTTCCCCACCACCCATCAAGGTAAAGTTGGTAAAGATGTCCTCCACCAACTACCCCAACCAAGAAGAAACCTCATCCCATCCTCAATAAAAAAATAAATGCATACTATCATCCTTGCCTCACCAACATTCTAGATACACATAAATTTCAATTATCAACTATATTCATCATGCGCCGAAAATCTTATATTAAAAACATGATTACTACATTAAAGGTCTAGATAATAGACACATAAAACTATAATTAATATAGAATTTCTCATGCACTATATAAGTAAAATTGTTCAATGGGACTACTTTCATAACTTTAAAAAAATACAAATCCTTTCCATTGGTATATTTGATTGATAATAACCTAAAAAACACTCATTTCCCATGATATTTATTTTTGTTGTGGGTAAATATGGTCCAGATAAATGGACCCCATGGTAAAGTTTGTGTGTTATTGAAGATGCGCTTTTTGTTTTTATCGTATTATTCTTTCAAAGTTTTTAAAATTATTTTTACAAGGTAAAAGTGGATTAAATTTTTGGAATTAAAAAATAGAAAAAAAATTATTATTATAAAAACCAGATAAATGTATTTATTATTATTTAATATAGAAATAATAAAAAATTAAAAATTTATTATAATTTTTTAAAAAATAAGAAATATATTAAACTTTTTGGAAAATGAATATTATTTTTATTAATTTTATCATAAAATATTAATATAAAACAAAATATCAACATAAAATAGTATAAAAATTCACATCGATAATGAATAAAGAAAATATATTTTATAATTATATATAAATTTTCAAAATCGATAATGAATAAAGAAAATATATTTTATAATCATATAAATTATGTTTAAAAATATATGAACGTTCCATATGACATCATTTTGATTGAAGTTGATATTAAATTCCCAAAATCAATGCAAAGAGCATAAACACTTGCATTGTCATTGGAGTTTAATTAAATTTGTCAAAAATATTATGACATCCATTTGAGAACTCTTATTACAAAATAATCCTTATATAACGCGGATTTTCAACTTAAATCCTTATATAACGCGAATTTTCAACTTAAATCCTTATATAACGCGGATATTCAACTTAAACCTTGTAAATTATCAAAATTTTATCTACCTTAAAGACGCGTTTACATGGTGAAGGGTTATTGAAAAATTTCCATTATAAAATATCAAAATTTTATCATCGACTTTATTGTGTGGTTAAGGTTGCCTCTATATATATATGGTTGTTAAGGTTTATCTATATACGGCGTTAGCAAGGGAGGTGTGGGGGACTAGACCATGCTTTGACCCATTCAGGAGGTTGATTTGATAGATATGGTGCATGTCTCTGTTACTCTTACGGGTAGGAATGGTAGATTTGGCTTAGAAGGTACTGTAAAATGTTTCAACAAGCTCTATATTTTTGAAGGTTTGTCTTTGTTTGTTGGTCATTATCATCTTTTGCTATGAACATAAAATAAGATAATAATTAAATAATTAATAATTAGGTTAACTAAAGTTAGGTTATGAAATGAGGCGTCTCCTCAACATCAAATGTCCGAGCCATATTTAAGGCAGGGCCATCATTGCAACATATCATCTTTTATCCTATCATCAAATATATTATTCTTACTTATTATCCAATATGAGAGTCGGATTCGACTATTAACTTAGTGAATGGATACGTTCACTGCATTTGGTATCAGAGCTAGCCCTTCCTTAGGCCTCACTGATTCTGGTTTTTAACCAATACTATCAGAGTTTCTCTGAAACTAGGCCTGTGGCCAACAAAATCAGATTTTCTGAAAACTCCCCTTCACCCCTCACAACCCTTCCTCTCCACTACGCATTCCCTACTCCTCTCAGTTCAGCCTCCCACACACCAATCTCTCCACACATTAACCACGTGTTCTCCCACACTGCGTAGTTCACCTCCTGCACAACGCCTCCTCCCATCCCGATTTCCTGCACGCCCTTCTGCTACACACTCCTCCATATTCCTACCACCATCTACAACCTTCCATTGTGCGCTCCTGCCATCGTGACCTCCCAACGACTTTCCCCACGCCACCAATCCACGCTCATTTAAACCGACAGACTCCCTCTCTCGCACTATTATCCACTGTACAAATGCCAAAACCTCACAACTCCTGCCATCTTCCACCTACTGAACTCTCGCAACACCTCTAGTCTTCCATCCTCCTTCCTCCTTGTGCCCTAAAACTCATGCTGCCCTAAACTCCACATAAGCACCTCTCCTCGCATATACTTTTCCCTCCTCCTTTACGAGCCTACTCTGCGCACTTGCAAACCACCCACGCAGTTTTCCTCCTTCGCTACATCTCCTCCACTTCACCCTTCGTGGCCTGCAACCACTGAACCTCTCTCCCCAGTGTTCCCTTCATATCCTCCAACGCTTGCCCATACTCTCCCCCTCCTCCACTCCTGCGTCCACAGTCTCCACGCCGCCTGCTCTCTTCCACCATCCACCCTCGCACGTTGCCACCCCCACCGCAGCACCCCGCTCCACGTTCCCTTCCACGTAGCCCTCCACTGCCTGCAACCATCGACGCCGCCACCAACTCCAACGCACATCCAGTCCTCCTCCCACGCCCTTGCCTCCATTCTCACAACCCTAACAAAATTTTCAAAAATAAATAAATATTAAACATTATAATATTATTATATTGTTTAAATATTTTAATTCTTGAAAATTTATATGTTAAACTATATATATAGTTTATAAAAATATTATTAATTAATTAATTAATAATTATTATTATTAAAAATATATATATTAATAATATTATTATTATTAAATTTTAATAATTATTATTATTATAAAAAAATAAAAAATCAATTCTTTTGAATAAGAATTGTTTGGAGAAACAAAGCAAATTCAAGCGAAAGAAGGCTCGTCAAGAAGATCATTCCACCGTCGAAGAAGACAGAAACCATGGAAGACGATTTGCGAGAAAAATTAGAAGCCAATTTAAAACGTTATCGAAAAGACAATGAAGAATTGCGCGACATAAATAACAATTCAGAAAATAAGAATTGAATTACAAGAAAGGTACAATGAAATAAAAATCTCTGACCAGGAAAGGCGTATAGAAAAATTGTATGCGCAAATTGATGAATTAAAAGCCGAAAATAAATTCAATCTGAGGTTAGGAAATCAAGATATAAAGAAGGAAATAAATAATTACGAAACAGAAATAATACGCTTGAACAAAATCATTAGCGACAAAGATGAAGAACTAATGCAATTACGACATAAATTAGAAAGTCAAGAATCAGAGGTCGGCCAGTGTCGACAACAGATAAAAGTTCTTCAACAACAAAATGACGACTCTAAAAAGACACATAAGTCAGAGATCGCGAAGAGTAATAAAGCATTATCCAACAATGCTGAAGAAATTTTTAGACTAAGAAATCATAACAAGATACTAGTCACAAAAATTAAGAAGTTGAAAAATAGCCGGAAGATAGAACAATCTATGGACGACATTGAAGGGAAACTTCTAGACAAGCAGGAAGAAAATAGTTGTATCAGAAGTCATAATGAAGGTCTTAAGGAACAACTTAAGACATCTGAAGATGATAGAAAATCGCAAGTTGAATTGATTAAGAAGTTTCAAAATGACAACAGGCAATTAGAAAACAAGTTGGAAAAGATACAGAACAAAAACTTAAATCCTCAAGAGACGAAAATACAACTTCCAACTCAGATCAATGCTCTAAAGGCGATATTCATAAATGAAAATGATATCGTGAAAGTCTCCTATCGACACCCCAACCATAAAAACCGATATTTAAAAAAGTGGGAAATGTCAAAAGATAATGGTACTAATGTGATCAAATCTCCTGACAACACATCAGTAGGGAATCCCATCAGTCCACAACAAATCAATTTGGGATGGATTGATCCGTCGACATATCAGAAGTTATTTTCGACTCTTAGCAATTCGTATCGACATGTTTTGTCATCTACGACACCACATAAAATGATGCAGAAACATTATAAGGCTTTGAGGACAAAGCCTTTCTAAGAGAGTGGCAATGCTATGAACATAAAATAAGATAATAATTAAATAATTAATAATTAGGTTAACTAAAGTTAGGTTATGAAATGAGGCGTCTCCTCAACATCAAATGCCCGAGCCATATTTAAGGCAGGGCCATCATTGTAACATATCATCTTTTATCCTATCATCAAATATATTATTCTTACTTATTATTCAATATGAGAGTCGGATTCGACTATTAACTTAGTGAACGAATACATTCACTGCACTTTTGGGTGGCCAACACTGGCATTTTAGATCATTTACCAATTGTTCTTCAGATGGAAGGTTTGTCCTTATTTGTTGGTCATTATCACTTTTGGGTGGTGAACACTGGCATTTCAAATCATTTGCCAATTGTTCTTCAGATGGAAGGAAATGCAGAAAGGTTAAGCTATCCTTTTAAATATAATCATATGTGGCATAAGGACAGAGCTTTCATGGACTTTGTAAAGGAGCATTAGAGCTCTAGGAACTTGCAGGTGGATGAGTTGGCCATGCATCTGTTGGTTAACAATCTAAGAGCTCTGAAATTAGTTGTTATTTCATGGGAAAGGAAGAAGAAAAAAGAGTTAAAGAAGGAACTGCTCACTATCGAAGGGGATATATAAGAATTATACCATCAAAATGTAGTTGGGGTGATGTCGACTGAGGAAAAGAAAAAAGTACTTTCCCTAGAGGCAGGGAGGATTCGGGTAGTGTGGCTAGTGCAAGGGGGCAAAAATACTAAGTTCTTTCATCATTACGTGGAGAATAGACAACGAATTAATGCTATATGGGATATATCTGATAAGGATGGGAACATACTAACATATCAAAGCCAAATTGAGGAAGATGGGGCTCAACATTTTCAGAACCACTTCAGAAATCCAGGGGATATGTCTATCCTTCATCAAATGAGGATCATCCAATTAAACCCAAGATTTTCTAGAGAGGATGGAGGGAAGGATATTGCTGCTCCAGTTACTTTGGAAGAGATGAAAAAGATCTTTGTTGGTTTTGCAAAGGCGAAGAGCCCAAGTCCAAATGGATGGACCATGGAGTTCTTCCTGGAATTTTTTTATTGTTTAGGAGGAGACTTACTGGAATCTGTTGAGGAGTCGGGAATAAAAGGAAGGGTGATCAGGGCAATGAACGCCACATTTATTGCATTGATTCCAAAAAATGCAAATCCATGTTCATTCAGAGACTTTCGACCTATTTTTTTGTGCAATCTAGTGTACAAAGTTATTTTGGAAGTGATCACAGGCAAAATTAAGCCATTGTTGTCAAAATGCATTTCAAGAGAACAATTTAGTTTTCTAGAAAATTGATAAATCATGGATTCCATTGGGGTGGCCTAGGAGTGTTTTCATCATATAAATTCTAAAAGATTGAAGGCCTTGATCTAAAGTTGGACTTGGCTAAGGCATATGATCAAGTCAATTAGTATTTCCTCTACTTGGTATTACTTCATATAGTTGTTAGTGTGGAGGCCGCAAATTGCATAATGGGATGTGTATGCTCGACAAATTGTGTTGTTCTTATAAATGGGGTTCCTTGCATTTTTTTTCAAAGTTCCAAAGGATTAATACAAGGATGCCCCTTTTCCCCTCTCTTGTTCTTACTAATTGTTGAATCCCCTAGTAGGTTGATTGACAAAGCAAGAGTGGAGGGCAGATAGGAAGGGGTAAAGATCTCGTTTTTACTGAGGATTACCCATCTACTATTTGTAGATGATGTTCTCATGTTTGGTAAAGTATGGTTGGCTGAATGACAAGTATATAAAGAGATTCTCAACTGGTTCCATGTTACAACAGGTATGGCTACTAGCGAGGTTAAGTATGATTCCTTAGAGAATAGGGTGGATCTAAATTCTCTGGTACAAATTGGTTATATTTTTCCTTTTCAATTTTTTGCCATAAATGAAGGGATGAAGTACTTGGGGTACTATATAAAGCCAAATAACTACTTGCTTGTTGATTGGCATTGGCTTTTGGTAAATATTGAGAAGAGAATCAGTACATGGAGCTATAGATGGCTCTCTTTAGGTGGGAGGTTAATTTTGATTAAGATGGTGCTCAAGAATCTACCTATTTATTGGCTAACCTTAGCTAAGATTCCAAATTTTATCATGGAAAGAATTAGGAAAAGGATCTTCAGTTTCCTTTGGTCCGATAACAGGCAGTAGGAAGCCGTACACTTGGTAAAATGAGACATATTAATGTGTCCAATGAAGTTCGGGGGGTGGGGGATAAAAAATCTCCACCTATTTGGACAGGCTCTGGCTGCAAAGAGCCTCTGGAGGGGGTTATTTACAAAAATGTTGTGGCATTCTCTAATAAAGGAAAAGTATCTTAAGCTTGCTTCACTCACATATTAGTTTAGAGAGGCAAACAAGAAAACCTATAGAGTGTCTTCTTTTTGGAGATGTTTGGTTAATTATTTTTGTACCTTAAGGGAGTGGGTGGCTTGGAAAACTGAAAATGGATGCTCTGTTGGATTGGGAGAGGATCCTTTTTGTGCGCGGGGATGGGGTTACCTATTATCCTCTGATCTAGTAATTCATCTTCGAGATAGAGGATTTCGGTATCTTTCTTAGGTAAAAGTGGTGGAAACAGATCATTTGGGAAATCATTATTGGAAATCAATAGAGGATCTAGGGATTCAGGGGGCCTTCATTGATTAATGGAATAGTTACGTTCGTTGTCTTCAAAGAGGCTGCATCCAATTAAGCGAGGTGGAGGATTATCTATTGTGGTCCTAAAACACAAAAGATGGATCGATAAGAGCCAAGCTTGCTTATGAAGCTTCAATTTGTCACTCTATGTGGGAGAATCGAAAGTGGTGGTATACAAGCCTATGGAAGTGGTGCATCCCCTTAAGAATCAATCTCTTTTGCTAATTGTCTTTGGAAAGAAAAGTTTTAACTTTGGAGAATTGGATTAAAAGAGGAGGGCTTGGCCCAAGCATTTCCATTCTTTGCAGGTTGGATTCTGAGAACATTGATCACCTTATGGTACATTGCACATATACCCAAGAGGTTTGGTCTCTGGTTAGAATGCATTTTAAAATTTTCCACCCACGAAATAATAAATTGTTAATTTTTCGACAATTTAATTCCATTATTACTCAGGATCACTAACAGAATAACATGTCCAACATATCTATAGCATATCAATCATAGACACAAAAGCAATCACACAAGAGACATAGAGTTTCACCGGGGAAAACCAAGAAGGTGAAAAACCCCGCAACTTCCTCAGAGATAGAAAAAGCCCCAATACAAGATCACAAGGATCAAACTCAATAAGATGTCTCTATCAGATGCTCCTCCTCCTCCACATGTGCGCCACTTTCTCTCTTAGCTATGCGAGCTTGAGAAGTGAGTGAATGAATCAAATGAGAGACACAACCTCTCTATGTATACACTGACTTGACCTGCCTTTTAACTTTAACTAGGTTGGACCCAACTTAACAACTTAACATAAAGTTGACTGGGTCAACCCCCACTAGGGTGGTCTAATAACCCTTTAACCCACATGGATCATACATGGTTGACCCCATCAAGGTGGTCTAATAACCCATCAAGTATAAGTTACGACACTTACAATATAACTTGTGACACTTGCAAGTGCAACTGACGACACTTCCAATCAGAGGAATAATACATCTCTGTTGGATATACAATAAAGTACAAATGTAATATACAAGTGAATATCTTCCAAAGTTACAAATACATCAATACTCCCTCTTAACTAGGAAGGTATTCTATAGACACAGGGCATCAATGCATATTGGTGCAAGTCTTCAATTCAGGAGCTAGATCATCATCACTGGATCACAGAGCATCATCATCATCACTGCTGTTGTACTTGACATCTCGATCACTGGGCTATCTCATAATTCTTCTCGTCATAGGAAGTTCTACAGAGCCAGCCCTTTTTCATGCTGGATGTAGGCCCACCACCTGTAGGTCTTCATCATCATTGGCCATACTATGGAATCCTCGGGACTTATTACATGCGTCAACAAAACCTTGAAAGAGTATCCCAGGATCCTTTATGTGCCTAAGCACGACCGAAAAGATATCCCAGTGCGCTTTTACATGTTGACTGTCACAAAACCTTAAAAGAGTGTCTTGACTAGCAAGAACTCTAAAGAGCATCCGAGGCCTTTTACGTGACTAGCACAACCTGTCCGGATCTCCAGGACATATTACATGTGACCCCTACCACAAAACCTTAAAAGAGTGTCTTGACTAGCAAGAACTCTAAAGAGCATCTGAGGCCTTTTAAGTGACTAGAACAACCTGTCCGAATCTCCAAGACGTATTATATGTGGTCATGGAAAAACCTCGGAAGAGCATCCCAGGACTGATTACTGTTGAGATATTGTAAATTCAAAGAATGCTACTCAGGAAAATCAAAATTTAGAGACCAAGATTGAATTTTTTGATTGGGTAGAAGACCGGGCTTGATCAAACCCTAGTTCGGGATTTTGATCAGAAAGATGGAAAATTAGGGCTTTAGCAAAAGTTGGAATTTTTGAAGTCTGTAACCACGGCTGGAAGCTCCTCGGAAAAATAAGAGTTTAGAGCCTTGGATCGAACCTTTTGATTGGACAGAAGGGTGGGCTTCATCAAACCCTAGTTTGGGTTCCTGTCCAGAAGATCCAGAAGTTTTGAAGGCAATTTTGAGGGGTCAAATTTTGGAGATTTCAAAATTGAAGAATGCTAGTTTGATCAGCTCAGCAAGACACATTCCTCCATCCATTCAGAAGTGTGAAAGTCAAAGATTGAATTTTTAGTGTTTCTCTAGCAAACCCTAATCAAGCTACAGATCAAGTTTCAGGGGGAGTTGAGGCTAAGGCCTTACATAAGAAGACTACAAGAATTCTCGACAGGTATGACTTAAGGAGGTTCAGTTATGTCTTGAAATCTGATTCTTGATTAAGTTCATAATGTGTTTGTCTTCATGTTATTTATTAGTACAATCTTGATTAATGTTATTAATTGTCTTATCACCCTAGTAACAGTATGAATGCATGTGAATGATCGAAGACATTCATTGATTAGGGCTATATGATTGTACTTATGCATTATGGTGTTGTGTGAGGTTGATGTTGTCTGCTAACAAGATACAGGTACATCACAAAAGACAAATCAAGTTCCATGACCATGACAACATGAAGACAAAGACTCATCCATAATCTTTGTTCTACTTACGAGGTATGTATGACTTTGTTATATTATGCTTAACCTATGAGACATGCAGGTTCTAGCTCAAGATCTCTAAATCATTGAAGAGATTGTTTAGGTATGTTGTACATAACTAAGCAGGTATACTAATCCAGGTATGTTTTCTTATGTCAAGTTAGAATCTTACCTTGTGTTAGGATCCCTTATATAAGTATACTTGGTATGATTGGTTATGCTTATTCATAAAGTTAGTAATCAATGGTTTATGCATATTATGTCTCTTATCTTGATGATTTAATTAACCAGAAGAGTACTATGATCAAACAAGAATATGCATGAGTAAAAGAAGACTTCCTTGAAACTCTGAATACTAATGACCATGACTATATATATTCAAGATTATTTAGAATTAGAATGTTTGGATAATATTGAGAATATACTAATGAATGTATGTTTGTGTATGAGATCATGAGGATGACACTAGTGCACACTTGAGCATGCACGGTGGCACAGAATGAATAGAAGTTCAAAAGACATATAGAAGATCAAGCGGGAGGCAACCACACAAACACAAAAGATAAGTATTTAAGTTGTTATTTGAAATAATAAATGATATTGTCTGTAATAGGTTGTATGCATATTTGTATTCCTATAATATATCATACTGAGTGTAAACATTCATAGAGCATTGAAATAGTATACTACTAATATGCATATGATTGGTAAGTTGGACAAACATTCCATTGTTGCTTGTCTAGAATGAAACCTCTTTGCTGACATGCTGAGAGCTGTGCACACTCTCGATAGTATGTTCTGGTAGAGATGGAAGGCATCTAGATAGCCACTGTATGCATACAGGATATGGGAAAGTGTTGTGCCAAAGTATTGGTCAAAATAGTTGCATAACTATGTAAATGATATCTGTATGCATAATAGTTTATCATGTCAATATGATTTGATGATTATGAAGTATTACTAATCATGTACTTAATTTTGATTTGTAGGAAAGATCATGATGAATGATGAATATTGAACAAGCGATGGATGTTCAACAAAAGATTTACAAATCAAACACACTATAGAAGGCTTGTGGCTTCTCCTAGAAAGAGGAAGAGAATCATGATGAAATGTTTGCTCCAAGTGGCTAGATAAGACCATTCTCTTAATGGTGTAATTAAAGAAGAAATGTGAATCAGGTTTTGTATGGGTTCCCAGGATCGATAATCAATTGATGAGCTTAATGATCACCATGGGTGATGAGGATCTCAACCTTTGCTACAAGGTTGAATATTTTTTCTATACATAGATGACATGGATGCAAGAAGGAACTCACCACAGAGTTCAAATGATATTGAGGCTCATATCAGTAGACCCATCTAACGAGAGATGGCACAGATAGATATGCAGAAGATCATTCAATGTAGAGTGTGAATGATGTTCAGTCACAGAGAGAGAATTGACAGTTTCTTGATAAGCTTGGGCTTTACCAAAAGTAAAGTTGTTCCTAACCTTTACCTTAAGGTTGTGGATGATGAACATATCATACCATTATTGTATGACGATGATCTCTTTCTGACAAAGAATGAGAAACAGATCATGAAAAGAAAGAAGAAGATGGTTGCAGAAATGAAAATGAAAGATCTCAGATTGATGCATTACTTCCTAGGTCTAGAAGTATGGCAAGGCTCAGAAGGAATCTTTCTCAACCAAGGAAAGTATGCTGAGAAATATTAAAAGGACTTGATGTGTTGGTATGGCCACTCTTGAAGTTGTTAGCAGATGACTCATCAGAGTTAGTGGATAGAATTCTGTATAGACAAAATACTGAGTCATTGATGTGTCTAACGAATACTAGGTCAGATATATGCTTTGCTGTGAACACCTTGAGTCAGTATCTAGTGGAAACTAGATGTGTTCACCTGATAAGCTGCAAATCATGTGATACGATACCTAAAGGATACAATAGACTTTGATCTATATTATCTTAGAGATCATGACTTCAGATGGCTACACAGATGTTGATTGAGCAGAAAGTGTATCAGATAGGTAGAGCATATCGAGAGGATGTTATTGTCTGGGATCAGCCATGATCTTGTGGTTTAGTAGGAAGCAGTACAGTATGGCTCTTAGCACAAGCAGAATATATGGCTGCTTGCTCTGCTAAGTTATGAAGCAGTATGGCTTCAGGATTGTTTGACTTAGAGATAGACCCAACTATGATCCTATGCAACAAACCGAGTTGTATCAAGATGACAGAGAATCTAGTGTTCCAAGATATGGTGTAGAAAGGAACCAAAAGTTTGAATTTGTAACAAGTTACCAACGTACTAACCAAACTTCTACCGATCCGATGTACTAACCAAACCTCTACCTCAAGTAAAGTTTTTCGAGACAAACTTAATATAGTTCAGAAGGACCCTCCTCGAAAGGGGGAGTGATGTGATAACTCATGATGAGATTGCCTGCATCGACAGTGAGGTCGATGATGAAGATACCTATATTAGTGATGCCGACAGATAGGTTGGTGGATGGTCCGTAGACAGGGTCTAAGGTGACAAGGGGATTGCATCATCCTTGAACACATGTTCTAAAGAGAGCCGTAGATGTATGTCTTCGAGAATGAAGTCCTTGGTGGACATAATAGGATTGCATCATCCTCAAGAGAGTCGTAGACATGATGTCCCTGAAAATGAAGTCCTTGGTGGACAGAATAGGATTGCATCATCCTGAAGAGAGCCGTAGACATGATGTCTCCGAGAATGAAGTCCCTAGTGGACAGGATGGGACTGGATCGTCCCTGGACTTCGGTTCAAAAGGTACATGATAGGACTGGATCATCCTTGGACCTCGGTTCAAAAGGTACATGATAGGACTGGATCGTCCCTGGACCTCGGTTCAAAAGGTACATGATAGGACTGGATCGTCCCTGGACTTCGGTTCAAAAGGTACATGATAGGACTGGATCGTCCCTGGACCTCGGTTCAAAAGGTACATGATAGGACTGGATCGTCCCTGGACATTGGTTCAAAAGGTACATGATAGGACTAGATCGTCCTTGGACCTCGGTTCAAAATGTACATGACAAATCCTAGAATTGCTCTAGGTTACATCCAGCATGAAACAGGGTTGGCTCTGTAGATGTGATACATCCAGCATGAAACAGGGCTGGCTCTGTAGATGTGATACATCCAGCATGAAACAGGGATGGCTCTGTAGATGTGATACATCCAGCATGAAACAGGGCTGGCTCTGTAGATGTGATACATCCAACATGAAACAGGGCTGGCTCTGTAGATGTGATACATCCAGCATGAAACAGGGCTAGCTCTGTAGATGTGATACATCCAGCATGAAACAGGGTTGGCTCTGTAGATGTGATACATCCACTATGAAAAAGGACTGGCTCTGTGGCGGTAAATCCTAGATCTGATCTAGGTCACATCTAGTATGAAAAAGGACTGGCACTGTGGTCGGGATTGCATCGTCCCTAGACATGAGACTTGTCTTAAATTGATAAGGACTAATCATCCTAGAACTGGATCGGGATTGCATCGTCCCTAGACATGAGACTTGTCTTAAAGTGATAAGGATTGATCATCCTGGAACTTGATCTGGATTGTATCATCCATGGACCTATGTCCTAAAGAGAGCGGGATTGATCATCCTGTAATATGATCGGGTGTGTTGCAGGATATGCTGCTATGTATTAGTGAGAATACATGCTTTTGATAATAGATGTATTAGTGAGAATACATGCTATTGATGATAGATGTATTAGTGAGAATACATGCTTTTGATGATAGATGTATTAGTGAGAATACATGCTTTTGATGATAGATGTATTAGTGAGAATACATGCTTTTGATGATAGATGTATTAGTGAGAATACATGTTTTTGATGATATATGTATTAGTAAGAATACATGTTTTGATGTGGATACTAATACAGATGATCCAGATATTATAAATAGAGATGATCCAGATGATGTAGATCGTGATGATCCAAATGCTGTAGATCATGATGAACCAGATGCTGTAGATTGAGATGAGACAACGATGATGATCGTGTGATGACGATGCTGACGATGGTGAGGATTCAGATATTGATGTTGCTGTAGTTGTTTGAGTGCTGCAGAAGATAAATACTCAGTACTAAGATGTTGATGTTCCAGTATTGAAGATGTTCCAGTAACTGGTTGAGTTACTGATGATGTTGAGAAAGCTTCCAATGATTTATAGATGTATCATGTTAATGACTCCTTGCTCGTCCAGATGCTGTTATAATATCCTTCTCATTAAGGGGGAGTGTTGAGATATTGTAACTTCAAAAAATATTATATTTGTACTTTATTATTCCGGAGATGTTTCATTCCTCCTTGAAGATCTTATTGTATATCCGGAGATGTTTATTCCTCCGTCGGAATGTGGTAACTTGGGTTATTAGACTTCCCTAGTGGGGGTCGGCCCTGTATGTGTTATGTGGGTCAAAGGGTTATTAGACCACCCTAGAGGGGTCGGCCCAGTCAGTTTTAGTGGGGTATTTAACCCATTGGTTAAATACGAGCCTACATGTCTTGTGTAAAAGACAAGTTGGAGTAGTGTATAAATAGAGGAGGTGTATTCCTCATTTGACACACACACTCACTCACTTGAGAGTAGCGCACTTGTGGAGGAGAGGTCTGCTATGATGGAGGAGGAGCTTATGCTCAGGGTTTGCATCTTTGTATATTGCTGGTCATCTATATTGAGGAAGCTTTACTGGGTTTTCTACCCCATGAGGGTTTCCCAAGATAAATCTGTGTCTCTTGTGTTTATGCTATGCTTGTTGTTTCTTCAGTGATCCTATAGATGATATTATTGTGAAATGGAATGTAATGCTGTTATTTTCTGTCTTAGCATATTAAATCTTAACAATTACGAGCGTACTGCTCAACCTATGGATCTCCTAGGGCGCTATTATATGCCATAGGATAAAACCTCGAAAGATCATTTGCCAGATATCCTAGGGTGCTATTATATGCCATAGGCAAAACCTTGAAAGAGTATCTGCAAACCTCCCAGGGCGCTATTATATGTCCTCCCAAGCAAAACCTCAAAAGAGCATTTCCCAAATATCCCAGGGCGTTATTATATGCCATAGGAAAAACCTCGAAAGAGTATCTGCAAACCTCCCAAGGCGCTATTATATGCTTATCTGCACAACCTGTCCACGGCCACAAATTATCAACCTGGTACTCACCATACATCATCCTGATCATCACCACTGCATCGTCCTGATGCATGTCATCATCGCATGATCATCCTGATCATCGTCACTGCATCGTCCTAATGCATATCATCCAGAGCATCATCCTGATACTCATCACACATTATCATCCTCATCATCGTCACTGAATCATCCTGATGCATGTCATCCAGAGCATCGTCCTGATACTCATCACACATGATCATCTTGATCATCGTCACTACATCATCCTGATGCATGTAATCCAGAGCATCGTCCTGATACTCATCACACATGATCATCCTGATCATCATCACTGCATCGTCCTAATGCATATACATATACATGATCCAACTGATCATACAAAGAATCCACCTGATGCATATCCAAAGCAGTAACTGGAGCATCGTCCTGATGCTCATCACACAGCGCTTACATCCATAGCCATGGGAAGGATCCTCTTCTCACCATGCTTATAATGGCTTCTGCAAATGTGTCCCATCACTTCTTCCTCGAAGTATCTTCAATCTGAAGAACACCAAGCCTCTCTCTGATGTACTCAAACTTCACTCTGGCTAGTGGTTTCGTCAACACATCTGCAACCTGCTCATCCGTCGTAACATACAGGAGCTTCACTGCTCCTCTCTGCACCATATCCCTGATATAGTGATATTTGATCTCGATGTGCGTCGACCTGTCATGGAACACCGGGTTCTCAGATAGCTTCACACAACTCTGGTTTACATAAAAGATACCAATAGCATCCAACGGGAGATCAAATAACTCAGACACTAGATTCCTAAGCCATACTGCCTCACAACTAGCTAAACAAGCTGCAACATACTTTGCTTCAGTAGTACTCAATGCTATGCAGGACTGCTTCCTGCTAAACCAAGAGATCACACCTAATCCCATACTGAAGCAGCACCCTAAAGTGCTCTTCCTATCTGCAGCACTGCCTGCCCAATCTGAATCAACATAACCCTCTAGGTTAAACTTTTGATTCGCATCATACTTGAGCCCATAATCAATCATACCCTTCAAGTACCTCAGAATATGTTTTACAGCAATCAGGTGAACACTTCTGGGATCCATCACGAATTGGCTCAATGTGCTCATCGCAAAGCAAATATCTAGTCGCGTGTTCGTCAGGTACATTAAGGACCCAATCATCTGACGATACACAATGACATCGACTGGTTCAGATGAAGCATCACACATAAGCTTAAGGTTCGATGCCCTATGTGTGGCCATGGCCTTGTATTCCATCATCCCGAACCTCTTCAAGATCTCTACTACATACTTCCCTTGTCCAAGGAAGATTCCATCTACACTCTGCCACACCTCCATGCCTAGAAAGTAGTGCATCATCCCCAAGTCCTTCATCTCGAACTCAGAAGCAAGCTTCCTCTTGGTGTCGGCAATCAACCCATCCTCACCTGTAACAAACAGGTCATCCACATATAATAGTAGTATCACAGGATTGCCTTCCTCAACCTTATAGTAAAGGTTGGAATCTGCTTTACTTTTAGTAAAGCCCAAACTGGATAGGAAACTGTCCATCCTACCATACCAAGTCCTAGGAGCTTTCTTCAAGCCATACAAGTCTTTCCTCAACCTGCACACATATGAATCCTTGTCATGTGTCTCAAAATCGAGTGGCTACTCCACATACACTTCCTCTTCAACTACACCATTCAAGAAGGTTGTCTTGACATCCATCTGGTGTATCTTCCACTTCATCACTGCAGCCAGAGCAAGTATTGTTCTGATGGAAGTGTATCTGGCTACATGAGCAAAAGTCTCTTCATAGTCTATTCCCTCTTTCTGAGAGAAGCCACGAGCTACAAACCTCGCCTTGTATTTCTCTATGCTACCATCTGCAGCATGCTTGATCTTATAGATCCATTTGGAATTCACAACAGACTTCCCTTCATATCTTGGGACTACATCCCAAACACCATTCTTCATGATCGACTGGTATTCCTCGATCATGGCATTCTTCCATTACTGCATCCCAGATCCTGGGAACTTCAGATTCTTCAATATCTTCAATAGATAGTTTTCTTCGTTACTGGAACAAATGTTGTAATCCTTCTTTTGTAGGTGATTGTACACAATCTTTCCTACAAGTCAAATTCAATTGCATGATTATAAACTTCTCATAGTTTACAGAACAAAGTCTTATACATAAGTACATATGTCATACAGTCATGCAATTATCTTAGCCAATACAACATTTATCCATATCTCGTATTCACACGGTAACTTTCTAGATGCCTTCCATCTCTACCAGAACATTTGTTAAGAGTGTGCACAACTCCCAACATGTTAGCAAAGAGGTTTCATTCTAGATAAGTAGCAGTGGAATGTTGTACAGTACCATAGGCCACTTACCCATTACTTGCATATTAGTAGTATCTTGTTCATTAATGCAACTTTTCTAATGTGCATAATACATATCCTAAATCTAGGAACTTAAGTATATACATCATTGATCAATATTAAACAATTAGATATACAAGAAATGACAATTCAAATACTTATCTTTGTTTGTTTGTTGGGTGGACTCCCTCTCAATCTTTGCTTCCTTGCAGGAGCTACTGGCGTGTGCTCCCTCTTGATCCTTGCTTCCTGGATTACCTGTCCTTGAACTTATATTCATCCTGGACCACTATGCATGCTTAAGTGTGCAGTAGTGTCATGATTGTGCGATCCTCAAGATCTCATACATAAGCATACATCCATTAGTATAATAAAACAAAATAATCTTAAACATGTATACTCATGTTCATTTCAAACATAGATAATAAGCATTAGTAATTAAGGTTTCATGGAAGACTTCTTTTACTCATGCATATTCTTATTTAACCATAGGACTCTTCTAGTTAGTCATATCATCAATCAAAGTAAGAAACATAATATGAATAAGCTGTTGATTACTTAAACTTCCAACTTCAAGAATAATCCACAAATAATCATTCATACAAAAGTATAAGATCTTAACACGAGGTAGGATTCTAACTTGATAGAGGAAAATCATACCTAGTTATCATGTTAGCTAGTTATGTCTAACATACCCGCATAATGTCTTCTTGTTCTCTTCAATGACTTGTGCTAGTAACCTGCATATCTCATAGAATAAGCATTGTAGAACCAAGTTATACATACCTCGTAAGTAGAGATACTATGTGATCCATCTATGGATGAGTCTTTGTCTTCATGTCACCATGGTCTTGATCTAGAACTTGATTTGTACCTTTCATGTTAGCGGATAACATTATCCTCATACAACACCATAGTGCATTAGTACAATCAGAAGTGTCATAACCCTAATCAATGAATGTCTTCTATCATGCATTCATACTTCTACTAGGGTGATAAGAAAAGTCTAAAATTAATCAAGATTGTTACTAAACTCAATAACGTGAATACAAGCATGTCATAAACTTAATCATGAACATATTTCAAAACATACCTATAAGTCATACCTGTTAGATTGCTTGTAGTAGTAGTTGTTGTTGTTGTTCCTTTTGTTCTTAGGACAATTCTTCTTGGTATGTGTTGTGAGAGCTTGATATTCATTCCCCATCTTTTCTTCTCAGGCCACAAGCCTAGCTTCTTCTTGTGAACATTCCTCCCACAGTCTACTGAAAGAGATCAGTTTCCTTCTTGCACAGATTCCTTGGATGAAGGATTCCCATGACCTAGGTAGGCCATTCAATGTGGTCATTACAATTTCACCATTCTCCATTACTTCATCAACTTCAAGTTGTTTCTTGATTTGAGAGACCTTAGAAAAATAGGATTGAATGATCTCTCTATTCTGAAGCTTTACCCCTTTCAATTTGTTCCACAGAGTCATATTCCGATTTATGTTCTTTCCTTCAAAAAACTTGGTCAAGGAGTCAAACATTTCCTTAGGTGTCTTTAGGGAAGACACATGAGGTATGTGATGGTCTTTGATAGAATCAGTAATGATTCTCTTAGCCTTGACCAGGTTCTTCTTGTGTAAGTCTTTAGCATCTTCCCCCTCTAGGACAGGAACCTCTTCACTTATGTAAGTGTCCAACTCATTCTCTTCTAGGATTAACCCAATCCTATACTTCTAGGCTCAGAAGTGATCATCCCCTTCAATCTTATCCTCAAGCTTGGTGTGGCGAGACATCTTAAAGAGTACTTCAAATAGAAATAGAAAATATTTAGCTCTTACCACTTGATTTGTTGAAAACTGGATCTGGAGCTGGATTAGGGTTTGTCAGAGAAACCCTAAAAATTCAAAATTTGAATTTCAAACTTCTGGAAGGATAGAAAGATGCGCCTTGTTGAGCTGGTCAAGCTGGTATACTCAGAATTTGAAATCTGCAAATTTTCACCCCTCAAAATTGCTTTTGAAACTTCGGGATTCACTAGACAGGACCCTGAATTAGGGTTTGATTCTCCTGGAGCTTCACCTAACCAAAAAGTTTTATCCAGAGCTCTAAACTTCGATTTTTCAAAGGAGCTTCCAGACGTGGTCTCAGATTTCAGAAATTCCAATTTTTGTAGAAACCCTAATTTTCCATCTTTTCGATCAAAATCCCGATTTAGGGTTTGATCAAGCCCAGCCTTCTGCCCAACCAAAATTTTGATCTTGGTCTATAAATTTTGATTTTTCAGAGGAGCTTTCAGCCATGGATTCGGATTCCAAAAATTCTAACTTTCTCTGAAACCCTAATTTCCCATAGCAGAGATTAGGTCAAAACTGAAAAAGCTCATAATTGAATTCCGTCTCGACAGAAAGATGCGCCCTTCAAAGGATTTATTCAACTACTTCCTTACAACAAAAATAAATTTCAGCAAGGAAAGTCAAATGGATTCTCAAGATGACATTTGGAAGCATATGGTTCAACCCCACAATCCCCCTCACCACTCCCTAGTGGATACACAAAGCCCCCCTCGTATTAGTTGCTTCCATAGCCAGTTTTTGGCATTTTATTGCAATATTAATATTTACATCAAGTTACAATATTCCATGGATTAATAGCACATGGATAACATAATATCAAATATTTGTATTTTAATAAAATATGAGCATACACTAGTGAGGCCTTGGCCTTGAGCTCCACATTGGGGAAACATACATCACATGTATACAATATTTACATTAAAAGCCAATATTTTCTAAGGGTCAAAATGCGGGTATTACATTCCCATCCCCCTTAGAATAACACCGTCCTGGGTGTTCTCAAATCTGAACAAAAATGGGAATGCCTCTCTCATGGCATCCTCAAGCTCCCATGTAGCTTCATCGGGACTAAGGTGCTCCCATTGCACCTTTACCTATCCGATGGCTCAGTTCCGGAGCAATGTGACCTTCTTGTCGATGATACGCATAGGGTCCACTCGGAACTCTCCCTCGGGTTCCACCTGTATCACATTCCAATCAATCATATGATTAGGATCATGTACATACTTCTTAAGCAAAGATACATGGAAAACATTATGAGCTCTTATGTTAGCGGGCAATGCAACTCTATATGCAACTGGTCCTATCCTATCAGGGACTTCAAATGGCCCACAATATCTTGGTGTCAACTTGGCACAACTCCCCAACTTCAAGAAAAATTTCCTTGGTTTCACCCTCAAATAAACATGATCCCCAATCTTAAATTCCTTATGCACTCTTTTCAAATCTGCATAACTCTTTTTCTTGTCCTGAGCTGCCTTCAAATTTTGTTTGATCCTAACAATTTCCTACTCCATTTCCTCAATAATTTCATGTCCAAGCACTACCCTGTTCACCGGAATGTCCCAACTTACTGGACTCCTACATCCTTTGCCATACAATGCCTCAAATGGACTAATTCCTAATGATGTTTGATGTCCGTTATTGTAAGCAAATTCTACCAAGTGTAGGTAATCCTTCCACTTGGATGGTTTATCCATCACATACATTCTCAACATGTCTTTGAGAACCTGATTCACCCTCTCAGTTTGGCCATCTGTTTGAGGACGATATGTTGTACTGAAATTTAATCTAGTTCCCAATTTCTGAAACAATCCCTTCCAGAAATAGGAAGTGAACTTTGTATCACGATCAGAAATTATTGCCTTGGGAAATCCATGCAATCTAAATATCTCTCTCATGAAAATATTTGCAATGTATTTAGCCTTTTGAGTTGACTTGATTGCAATGAAATGAGATACCTTTGATAGCTTGTCCACCACTACCATGATTGAATCATGCTTATTTACTGTCATGGGAAGACCTATTATAAAATCCATAGAGATCACTTCCCACTTCCACTCTGGAATGGGTAAGGGATGCAACAATCCTGTTGGATGTTGATGCTCTTCCTTGACCTGTTGGCACTTTTGACACCTAGCAATGTACTCAGCTATGTCTTTCTTCATACCATGCCAAAAATATTGCTTTCTTGTTGTTGTTATTGTCTTCTAATATCCTTGGTGTCCAGAGTATGGCATTTGATGTATTTCATCCATCACTAGCTTCTTTAAATATGCACTATTTGGAATATGCAGTCTATCTTTATAGATGAGAATATCATCTTCTCCAAGATGATATCCTGCAGACTTTTCATCTATATTTCTCTGCTGCAACTTTTCTTTAATTTGAAGGTAAGTTTCATCACTGTTTTGGGCTTCAACGACTCTTGTCTTCAAATATGATTTGCACATACTTAATGTTGCAACATGAAATTTTCTGCCAAGAGCATCTGCAACCTTATTCTCTTTTCCTTTTACATGCTTAATTTCAAAATCAAATTCACAGAGAAATTCCATCCATCTAGCTTTCCTAGCATTCAAGTTTGGCTGGTCAAACAAATACTTCAAACTCATGTGGTCTGTCCGAAGCTCAAATCTTCTTCCCAACAAATAATGTCTCCACATCTTGAGAGCATGTACTATGGATGCTAATTCTAAATCATGCGTGGAATAAATACCTTCATGTTCCTTTAATTTCTTTGACCCATAGAAAATCACAAATCATTCTTGCATGAGCACTCCACATATCCCTTTAATGCAAGCATCTGTGCACACTACAAAATCCTTCCTTGGATATTCTATCTTAAAAACAGGAGCGCTCGTAGGTAACTCCTTTAGCTGTTTAAATCTTTTCTCACATTTTTCAGACCATGTAAACTTGATATTTTTCCTTTGCAATGAAGTGATTGGATGGACTATCTTGGAGAAGCCTTCAATAAACCTTCTCTAGTAACCAGCAAGACCCATAAAAGATCTAACATCTGAAACATTCTTTGGAGTAAGCCAATCCATTATGGCTTCATTCTTTTCTCGATCCACTGTAATACCTTCTTCTGAAATGACATGACCCAAATATTGCACCTTCTTTTGATAAAATTCACACTTGCTTAACTTTGCATATAGCTGGTGTTCTCTGAGGACTTGCAACACCATCCTTAGATGCTCCCCATGCTCTTCTTCATTCCTTGAATAGACAAGGATGTCATCCAAGAACACAATCACAAACTTATCCAAATACTTGTTGAAAACACTATTCATGATACACGTGAATGTAGCAGGTGCATTGGTAAGAACAAATGGCACCACTGTGAACTCATAATGACCATATCTAGTTCTGAAATCCGTCTTGTAAATGTCTTCCTCCTTTATCCTCACTTGATGGTATCCAGACCTCAATTCAATCTTAGAAAACACTTTAGCTTACTTCATTTGATGAAATAAGTCATCAATTCTTGGAAATGGGTACTTATTCTTGACTGTCACTTTATTCAGCTTCCTGTAATCAATACACAGCCTTAAGTTCCCACCCTTTTTCTTGACAAATAACATTGGTGCTCCCTAAGGAGACACACTTGGTCTGATATACTTCTTGTCCATTAATTCTTGTAGCTGCATCTTTAACTCTACCAATTCTCGCGTGCTCATTCTATAAGGAGTTTTTGAAATCGACGCTTCCCCTGGAACAAGATCGATGGTAAAATCAATGTCTCTATTTGGTGGCAGTCCCAACACTTCATCCGAAAACACATCTTTGAACTCTTGCAATGTCTAGAAGTATTATATCCTCGTTCCTTTGTTCTCTGATAAATCTGATATATGAACTGCATATAATTGGAAACCATTCTTATAAAAAAAAATCAATTGTAAGGCTGAAATCTATCTCACTGAAACTTGCTTGGGAATTTCTCTTACCAATCTCGGTCTTCCCTCTTCATCAAGACATTCAAGTGCTTTCTCATAACAGTCCAACTTGGCTCTATGCTTTTCCAACCAATCCATACCAATTAGAGAATCATTAGATCCTAATGGTAGTACATTTAATTTTGCATGTGTGTTGAGTCCATTCAATTCTATGGGGCACTCCACCACTACTTCGCTTACTTTTCTCTTGGTCCCTGTGGCTAACTGAACTAGCCAAGACTTATTGTGTTTCATTTTTGTAAGAGAACAACTTTCAACCACTTTTGGAGAAACATAACTATGAGTATATCCGGGATCAATCAAAACATAAATAGATGATCCGAATTTTAAGGGGCATATGGTCTAAATTCGGATGTATAAGCCATAAAAGTATTAAATAGAGAGGCCACCCTCTCTCATCCATGGTATTTAGTAGCACCTAGTTTTGGCCCATGGTATAGCCTCAAAACACATTGTAATAATGCTATATAAAGGCCTAGCAAGCCTTCTCATGATAACAAGTTATTCATTTGGTTTCTCTCCTATTTTCTATTGTTCATTGTGAGATTAATTAGATCTGAGTGACTTATTGATAATTAGTTTCAGAGGTGGGGCTCATCTTTGAGCCTCACCTCTCATTCACTTCATATGTTTTTGTTCATGCTTATTCTCATGCAATATTAGTGTCTTTCATGTGAATTTTATGACAAATTTGCATGCTTAATCTCCTCCTCTCTCGGCATTCAAGCCTTCCAGTTCTCAGCTCCCAAGATCCGGATCAGTGGTATCAGAGCGGGTATGCTCTCCATTAGGAAAATATTTTGAAGGATTATGCGGGTTCAACGGAGGTTCCACAACCTCTACAACAACCCATGCTTCTCTACAAACCCTTGGCATCTCTATACTCAACACTCTCACATTCAGCAAAATTTGAACAGGTTCCATGGACTGCACAGGAGTTTTCATAGGCTCTACCATAGCTCATCGGAAAGGTATTTCTGTCAGCTCAAATGGGTATTTCACAGAATTTCATTTTGTTTCCCGGTTTGTGAGATATACTTGTCTGAAGTAGCATATGTTTGTGCATAATGCGGTCGGACGTACAACAACTTTAAACAAGTACTACTGACTCCATAGAATGTCTCAAAGGCTCTACCATAGCTCATTAGAAATTTCTTTTCGTCTGCTAAAATGGGTATTTCACGGAATTTCATTTCGTTTCCTGGTTTGTGAGATATGCTTGTTTGAAGTAACACATGTTTGTACACAATGCGGCTGGACGTACAAACACTTTAAACAAGTGCTAAAGACTCCACATAACGTTTCAGAGACTCTACCATAGCTCATTGGAAAGATCTTTCTGTCAGCTAAAATGGGTATTTCATATTTTTTTATTTGGCTTTCTGGTTTGAGAGATATCATCGATTGAAGCAACATATGTCTGCAAAATAGTGTGTGCGCGTCTCTTGAGCTTCAACAAACATTTTCTCACTATCTGGGCCACCCCAGACCAATTATGTTATATGGATGGAAAGGTCTCTTCGAGACCTCAAATGAATCTTCAACAGAATTCAATTTCACTACATGCATCAGAAGCTATGAATGAATTTGCAGCAAGACATCAACTGCACCAAAGATCATGAATTTTCAATTTTTTTAAATCTTAATGTAATCATGGTTATAGGTTAACCACACAAAACCCATGGTTATGGGTCAACCACACAAAACCCACAGTGGTGTATTGTAATCATGGTTGTGGGTCAACCACACAAAACCCACGGTTATGGGTTAACCACACAAAACCCTTCTCTTCAGTGGAAATAAGCTTGTCATTGCCACCACGGTTATGGGTCAACCACATAAAACCCACGGTTATGGGTCAACTACACAAAACCCATGGTTCCGAGTCAACCACACAAAACTCTTCTCTTCATTGGAATCAAGCTTGCCATTTCCATCATGGTTATGGGTCACCCTCGCAAAACCCACAGTTATGGGTCAACCACACAAAACCCTTCTCTTCATTGGTAGCTAGCACATTGTAATCATGGGTCTCCTTTTAGCATGAAATGATGGGGACCATCATTTTCTAAGGGGGGAGGAATGATCCGAATTTTAGGGGGCATATGGTCTAAATTCGGATGTATAAGCCATAAAAGTATTAAATAGAGAGGCTACCCTCTCTCATCCATGGTATTTAGTAGCACATAGTTTTGGCCCATGGTATAGCCTCAAAACACATTGTAATAATGCTATATAAAGGCCTAGCAAACCTTCTCATGATAACAAGTTATTCATTTGGTTTCTCTCATATTTTCTATTGTTCATTGTGAGATTAATTAGATCTGAGTGACTTATTGATAATTAGTTTCAGAGGTGGGGCTCATCTTTGAGCCTCACCTCTCATTCACTTCATATGTTTTTGTTCATGCTTATTCTCATGCAAGATTAGTGTTTTTCATGCTTAATCTCCTCCTCTCTCGGCATTCAAGCCTTGCAGTTCTCATCTCCCAAGATCCGGATCAATAGATTACTTAACAATATTATCTTCAACTTCCACCACTGCTGATTGATGGTCTTCCTGATGATTATCCAACGCTACATAAATTCGAGGCATTGCTCTTGCCATATCTTCCACTGTAGTTGTTGCTTCAAGGTTGTGCAAGCTCCTGGGGTTCTCCCTTTTAGTTGGACAATCTATAAGCATGCAATTTCCTCAGCAACCCCAACACTGAAGTGGTCCTTTTGATGCTTTATATGCTGCTACTGCTAGCTTGAATCCACTCCTTGCTTGTTGCCCCTATGGAAAGGTTCTGGGCTGATTTTTGAATGGTGGCTTGAAGCCACTTTTCTTTTAATCAAACCTCCCTCTTGGCTTTCCTTTCCATGTTAGGTGAACCTCTGATTTCCCTTTGCTCTACTCATAGCAATGCATTGCCATCTTAATGGCTTCATCTAGACCTTGTGGATTAACAAACTCGATCCAATCTCTGAAACTTTGAGGTAGACTTCCAAGTAAGCATTGGATATTTATCTTCTCATCCTTGATATAGTCCTCATACCTCAACAATTCCAAAAATTTATGGACATGCTCTTCTGTAGATTTTTGTCCCCACCTAAGTTCATTGAATTCCTTCCTCTTGTTGTCATAATACCTAGGAGAAAGGTATTTTTCCTTCAAGTACTTCTTAAATCTCTACTAGTTGATCTTTCTTTCATTGATCCCTTTAACTTGCAAGAGGTGCTCCCACCAAATTGAAGCTCTTCCATTTAGATTGTAAATGGAAATTCAGGCCTTTTCATTTCCTGAGTAGTCATGAATTCTGAAATATTTCTTCATCCCAAGAACCCATGCCTCTGCCTCTTGGCCAGTCTTGTCTTCTCCATCAAATGTGAGAGGCCTTGCCTTCCTGAATTCTCCCTGTGGGATCCCCTTGAATTTATTTCTTCCATCAAATATGTTAGAAGTATGCCTTGGAATTCCTTGAGAACCTCTGGAGTCACATGACCTGTTAGAAGAAGATCTAGAGGAAGGTGTTCTATGCTTTTTTCTCATAGAACTCTTCCTTGGGCTTGGAGTCTCTTCCTAGAACGACCTCTAGAGCGACTCTCTGTATCCCTTTCCTATTTTCCCACATTGCTTGGGTTGGACCCAAGGTTTATGCTCTGCTGCATATCAGTGAGGCTTTTCAAAATAGCAGCATTGAGATGATTATGTTCCTCCTGAGCCTTCATCAACCTTTCATTGAAGCTTGCCATGGTTTCCACCAAATTCTGAGGAGTTATTTGCTCTCTTCTCCCATTGGATTCAGTATCGGCATTTTCTTCTTGAAAATTTTCTCCTAGCACATCCTCATCATGCTCATAAGGATCCTGGGCATCATTCGTGGTCACCATTTTCCTTTGGAGACCCTTTTCCCTATATGTTGCATCTGCTACAACTATTCAAATCTGATGAGCTGCAAGCACTGTACATTATGAAAATATTTATTAGACATCTTAAGAATGCATATAGAAACATAAAACATCATTATTTAACATAATTAAACTCATGGAATCATTCTCAGAGCTATTATGCGTTCCTTTCTTTTGCTCATTCATGCAATTATGAGAATTGCCCATATTGACAACAATTTGTCAAAACAGTCACTGGCACTTTTCTGCTCTACATATCTATGATGTATGATAACCTCATTCTGATTATGTTTATGCACCATTATTCCCTGCTGGGTAATCTTTCCAATTCCTATCCATATGCTCCATTCCGACATCGGGTGTGGAATTTACATTACTCCAAAAATGACAATTTTTACTAAAAATTCTGCACTTTTACACAGTTGTATTTTATTCTGTAGTGCCAACTTCAGCCACTTGTAGAAGAAAACCTAGGAAGAATCATGAAAACATTTCTATCAGGCGAAGTTATTCCATATAACAAGGAACACTTACTAACCTTTGGATCTCTGTTTCGATGTACCTTTCATCTTCTATAAAATTATGGGTTTGACTACTTTTAACTTTTAACTTTTTCCAAAATTTCAAAATTTTGGGCCAAAAATGGCTATCTTCTTGATTGAGCATTTCTAGAAAATATTCATGTCACGGAAAATGTCTATATTAATGAGAAGATGAAATGTGGAGTTCAGTAGATTTCTTGGATCCTACATCCAAGGTCACTTTCATTCATTGCAAGCATTTCAAAATCCTCAAAAAGTGGCCCGGAATAGTGCATTTTGGCCTTCTCGCTCACCCCGACTCCACATGCTTTGGATTTTGGCTCCAAGATTCCAAACTTAACACTGTTCCTGCTCCATGGCCGCTCCATATCGATTTCAACTCAATCCGACCTCCTGCCAAGCTTCGGGACACCGATTTGTAAAAGCCATTAATTCCAATTTTATGTCCAATTAGAGCATAATGGGATCGGGATCCTCACTAGTTCTTTCATGGCCTTCGCTAATGGCCTTAGAACACCATACGAATCAGCCAATTCTGATTCTGCATGCTCTTGCTATCCAAAAATCAAGTTTCGGGCTTTACTTTTTTTTCTTTTTTTTTGAACCCGCAATGCGGGAGTTGAAAATGCGGAATGCCAATTTTTTTCAACTTTGGAAAATGCCACTTCTGCAATCCGCAAGCTGCAATTCATACTACGGAACTCAGGAATGCAGAATGCCAAATTTTCAACCTCCGAAAATGTCACTTCCACAATTCACAATCCGCAATCCGAACTGCGGAAGTCAGAAATCCGGAACGTCAAATATTCGACCTCCGAAAATATCACTTCCGCAATCTGCAATCCGTACTGCGGAAGTCAGAAATGCGGAACGTCAAATTTTTGACCTCCAAAAATGTCACTTCCGCAATCCCCAATCCGTACTACAAAAGTCAGAAATGCGGAACGTCAAAACGCAAAATTCAAAAATTTTCGTCTCCGTAATCCACAATCTTTAATCCATACTACGGAAGTCCAAAACGTAACTTCGAAACTTTTACGTTTTTGCAATGCGGAATTGCGGAAACACCTCTACTCCTGCAAACTTTCAGAGCTCATATATCCCTCATCCTTTAACCAAATGAGGCAAGTCTGGTACCATTGGAAAGCTCTTGGAGAGATATATTCAATGGTGTGATCCCCTACCACACCTGAGAACTCTGATTCTATCATTTTTCCAATCAAAATGTCGACCAAACTTCATCAATATCTCCCTGAGGGTTCTATGTGTAGCTAGGTCAGTATAGTCGGTGCCGCAACATATTCTAGCAAATGAAGGATAGGATGGGAGCAAAAGTAGGTTAGGGAGGCTGGGTGATTCTATGATAGTTGTGTATTCTACTTGGGAAGTACTCATGTATTTTTATCTATTGCTAAACTCCTACCATGTGAAGAATGTGTGTTTGTTTCTGTTTATTAATCTTGATGTGATGATTAGTTAATGTTGAAAAATTATGATTGGTGGTTAAATATTGAGTGATGATTTGCTAAAAACATTATTAGTAGGAAAAGATGAATGAGGCATTGTGATTTTTCTTTTGCATGTTTGATTAAGGAACACACACACACACACATTATGCATTACAACAATTGTTGCTAATTATTAGTACCCATGTATGGCATGTATACACTGCCCACGTATACACACCTTAGATGGCTATGCTAGTATTATGAAGTAGTTGTATGAATAGGTTAATGACTACTTGTTGGGGATTAATTAGAAGTGTTTAAGTAGTTCTTAGAATTAATATATTAATATTTAATAAATTGTTGATCATGGGTATGTATAGATATATTGTGGTTAGAAATCTCCACCTATATATTATATAGGTATGTATATGAAAACATGCATATGCTTGATATAATATAATATGTATAATATCCATTCAAAGGGATATAATTGTCAAGATACAATTGTCAGAATTTAAAATATGTTTTTCATAGCATGACTAGGAGTATTATGGTATTTTATTATTATTTAATTTCCATTATTTTAGGTTGATATTGATTGATGGACTAATTAATGTTACTATACCTAACTAATTATTTGTAAGTCTTCATTATGATTTAATTCTCAAGGATATGTATTAATGTGTGTAAGTCGGTTGATTGAGTGAATGGATTTTATTGTGTTTGTTTGTTTATTATTATTTATTTTCTCTTGGAGTGTGTGTCAACCATGGGTTGAGGAAAAATTGATTTGATGGGGAGGATGACTTACAGTGCAAGAAAAGGAAGAGAATAAGGAAAAAGAAAGCGAAGTGAATGATGAGCTCTTCTCACGCGATTTGTTTGGACAAGCTGGGAACCAGAGTGGAGGGGAAACCTTGTTTGTGGTTTTTGGGAGATTTGGGAGACTTAAGAATACTATTGATGACTATTGTTCATGGAGCCATGGGTATGGAGGGCGAGGAAACCAAATGGTTTCCTAGAGCTAGAGATCCAACTAGGCCCCTAATTGGCTGGGAGAATAGTTCGTGGTTCCATTCTAGGAAAGTGGAAGGAGATTCAATTAACTCAATGTTGCTTAACTTCAAAGTGTTTGCACTTAACATCGGTAGAGGTATTCTTCTTGGTAATTTTCTTGTTTAATTATGTTATTAAATTGATGTTAACTTCCTATAGAAATTGGATTTTATTGTTACTATATAGATAAATTATTAAATTCTTAAGAGAACAAATTGGAAATCTATTATGTCTATGCATGACTAAAATTCTTAGAACTAAAATCAGAAAAATTTCTCAACCTAAAATGAGTGTAGAGTTAGGTTTAAATATGAAATTTAGTACATTGTGATTTAGTTAATTAGCAACCTGCAAGATTATCCCTTGGAGGTATTTGCAACATCGGAAAATTTGTCTAGTTTTCACTATAGGTAGTCCATGTATTCTGTGATATGGAAAAACTCATCATCCATCAACACCTGAGCTAAGATGTTATTTATGATCCAATAGGGACTACAACCGCTTTCTCGTCCCCCCTCACTGCTCCTCCTCTTTCAAAGCTAAATCCTCCATGGCTTCAATGGTTTATTCAATATGGCATGGGACCGCCACGTTAAAAGAATGGGCTCCACTATTCCACCCAGCCCCCTGACACCATCTTCAACCTCTCCCCCGGCAACTACGAGCACGGTGTCCTGGCACCATTCCTTCACACCCCCATTTGAGCCAGAGCACCCATGAAATGAGGTTCTTTTTCTCTATCTTGTTGAATTGACAAGCATAGAATCGTCTAGTTTATGGATCTCAGACAAAGCCGCTCACATTTCTTTCATAAACAACTACATACATCCTTATAATCGACTTAAAATCAATCTCGTACACACGAATTTTCACAACCTCATCATTAAGGATAGTGTTGGCGTAAGTGTTGTCCCCCCCTATCTTCCTCATTCTCTTGGATCTTTTGTGCATGAGCCCAAATATCTCTAAAGAAATGGAATAATCCATCGGCTTTAAATTCCCAGACTTCCTCAAGTGAAGGAAAGGCCATCTATGTGTGTGCAAGGCCCAATATTCTTTCTCCTCCATAATTGCCTTGTCTGACATCGTCCTACAACAAGTTTACATCCACGAGATAGCCAACTATGCGGTTTGAAAGCCTTGTCTTATCCTTCAATGCATGACAGGCGCCTTAACACCTGTCATGAGCCAAACACCACCTATCCCACAAATGGAATTCATATGCTTTTGGGGGATGTCCTTTTGGTTGGTGCTCACTCGCATTCAAGACAATTAAATATATTTTTATATTATATTTATTTTTCCTATTAAATATTTAATTTTTTTTTTATATTTTGAAAAAAAAAACAAATTTACTATATTCACACCTAAAAATTATATAAAAAAATTTAACCAACCATCCAAATTTATCACATAATATTTAGAATAAAAATAAATATAAATATGATTGAAATACATGAACCTCATAATTACACTAACTCACAAATAGTTTTATTAAAAATGAATATGATAAAGCACACCAAACCTCATAATTACACCTAATAAAGACATCAACAATCATCAAGATTGAACATATTCTGAAATGTGAATGGAAAAGGAATTCGTGCAAAATGTGATAAAGGTTACAACATAGAATTAAATGTGAAGATTAGTCACAAATATTTTTATTAAAAATAAATATGATGGAAGTACACTAACCTCATAATTACACCCAACATAGACATGAACTGTGATAAAAGACAACATATTTTATAGAAATGTGAATACATAGAAAATGTGATAAAGGTCATTAACAGAAAATTAAATTAAATGTAAATAGAAAATGAATTTATAGTAAGTGTGCTATAATAATTTTAATAGAGATAAAATAAATCAAATATATTTTAAAAATGTTAAATTGAATTAAATACAAATAAAAAAATTGTGATAAAAATTATAATATATTTAAAAAAATGTGAATGAAAAGATAATTTGTAAAATAAATAAAAATTATAATAAAAAAATTAATAAAATACAATAAATAGATAAATATTAATATATAAAAAATTTACGAAAATAACTCAGAAAATATGTAAAGTGAGACTCGTGAGAAAGAGTCCACAATTAAGTCAAATAAACATATTTAAAATGGTCAAAAGTTAAACCAATGTCCCTTTTGGTACGCACGAATCTTTGAAAGCAATAGAAGAGTCGACGCTAAGTCAAGCAATTATATCTAAAATGGTTAAAAGTTAATGCAATGTTACTTTTGATACGTACTAATTTTGTAAAGATCTCAAATTAAAATTTGACGTCTTGCTTTGCATATTAAGAAATTTTTATATGAAGTTTTAAGTTTAACATTGCCTTTCATTTAATGTTTAAATCTTAATTTTACCCATCATAATAATAAATGATATTTTTTTCTAAATAACATTTATAATAACTATATGAAACATTGATCCCCGGATTCGGGTGATGATAGGCGTAGGAGGGACGTCACGGTGGGAACAGGTGACAGTCCTAACTTAACACGTGGAGCATGCTTGCATTGATTATGGCAAGTGTTAGTGTAAGGGAAGGCGGAGGTGATTTGAGAAGGGTGATCTTCGTACGAGGCAGTCTCATGCAAGGAGGTAGATTGTGGGAGGGTTAGTTGATGGACTATACATTACGTGGGTGGGAAGGGATAGAATCCATAATGGAAGTTGGTGGGAGGGGTGTTGATTATCCGGGCATCAGGAGGATGGGCATTATCATTTTTGGGGAATTCTCCTACGACAGTTTGCTCGCTGCCTCAGGCCCTTGCTGCATTTTGTGCGTTCAACATGGGGTGGTGTATTCTAGCAGCGTGAAGGGTGGTGGAGCGGGTGCATGCAGTGCGGCTGGTGGTTGGGACGAGTCTAGTCTGGAGTTCGATAGAGGCATGGATCTGGAGGTGCATTTGGGTGTTGCGGAAGCAAGGGGGAGGAACAAGGTGAGTCAGGAGCAATTATGTGTTGCTCAAGCAGTGTGGCAATACTTCTTGTTTATCCCCACGTCAATTCGAGCGGACCTAGAAATGCTGGAACAGGGCATTTGGAGGGAGGTGGAGGAAGCGGTTCTGTCTGTGGAGGAGGCAGCGATGGAATCCTAGATTCAGGACCTTGGGTCCTCACACGGCCGCGAGAGTCTGTATGAATGAACTGTCACCCTGTATTGGGTGGTGAAAGGCCTGCTTAGCAGGGTTTTGCTGGAACGTGAGGAGAAGGAGAGAGTTGATGACATACTGGTGGCGTTCATGAAGGAGCTCTATTTCGGAAATGAGGTTGTTGCACATGAAGATTGATGCAGTGGGGAAGGAGTTGGGGATTCCCTTCCTTCCATAGATGGGGATAGTTGCTTCGGTAGTTGGTGGGACGCAGACGGTAGGTCTGAACCAGGTTGGCGGACCAGGTGGCGATGTTTCGACTCCTCCGACGACGGGTAACAAAGTGCCTTAAGGGTGGTGGTTTGGATTCTCTGTAGGTTTTTTGTTGTTTGTTAGTTTTTGAATGCCTGTCTTTTGTTTTTGCTGCAAAGGGTGTGTTAATCTCAAGTTGGGTGATGGTATCCGAGATATAGTCAATCTCGAAGTTGTCGATTTTTGGCTATGGGATGTATATGTTGTATTCGAATGGCGAAATGATGAACAATCTCCAGTTTGTAGGCTTTGTTTTCTCTTTTGGGAGAGGGGTCGTAGGAGTGCTTATTGTATGTTTATTATATCTATGTAGAAGGTTGTATCAGACTGCCAGGAAAAGCTCTTAGGTTGGTGGATATTGTAACGTTTTTGTATAATCTATTAATATAATACTTCTTACTTATAAAAAAAAACTATATGAAACATTGAATTCTCATATCTTGCCTCATATAAAACAAAAATAAAAAGTTTTCTAAAATATAATAACCAAAAAAAACATAATAAACATAATGATTAAGCCAAGCACACACATAATGACAAAGAACCTGTTTATCCTAGAAACCTTTAAATAGGATTCTTCACAAGCAATACAATGGGCCATTACCATGGGCCACCAAATACCATGGGTCCAAAAAACCATGATCGAGTCAAGTTTACCTAACAAGGGGAGACAACGATACCATGACAAAAATCAAAATTTCCATATTTAAAATAGAAACATAAAGATAAAATATAGAAAGGTGTGTGTGTGTATGTGTGTGTGTGTGTATGAGAGAGAGAGAGAGAATGTTATCTATTACTATTACTAATTAAATGTGGGGGGGGGGGGGGGATTGGGTTATAGATATTAATTAAATGTAAAAATAAAAATGCACTTCAAAATGTCGGGAGAAATTAAAATTCACACTTCATTAATGACATTTGATTTTATGAAGTGGTAGTATTTTGACGTGAAAAATGGAAAATGACGGCTATTTACCCATCAAATTTCAACCCTGATGTACACCTCTATACACTTTAATAGTTGCATCGCTACACAAAGGGGGGTCCCTTCTCCCATAAACAAGGGGGTCTAAAACACCAAATTGGTGTTTGGCTTGGATGTGACCTTAAAAATAAATTATTATTATTGTAAGATTTGAAAATACTATTAATTCAGAAAAAGATAATTGTAAAAAACCAAGCTGTCCAAGTGGTAGAGTGTAGAGAAGCCATGCATGACAAGAGGATCTCAAAAATCTAGGAACAGAAGTCTACAATGTTGTCCAAAACTAACAATGTCTATGAGTTGCAGTAAGAGAATGTTTGACACTGATCCCCCATAGGCCGGGGTTATGACCCGTAAAATTCAAATTGAACAACAGACCAAAAAAATGGAAACCATCCCGGGGGCTATTCATCATCAGAGAGAGAGATGGAGGAAGGAACAACACCTTCCATATTTCCTGTTCCTGTGTTGCTGACAGTAGCAGGACATCATTTGAAGACCAGCTGAGTATCCATGTCTTGTTGGGGCAAAGGTCTGGTAAACACTTTCCTTGTGATGGCCCGAGCGAGCACATCTAGTTTCGCATGGATCCTCCCCATTTCCTCACACTGTCACCCCATTTCCTCACGCTGGAACCAAAAGAGGGCCAGCATGGTTTCTTCAAGGTTCGAGATGCAGTCGACCAGTAGCAAGGCGTTCTTCTGCGGCCTGAGCAGGCCCTGAACACAATCCTCCATTGCTAAGACATCAGAGCTTTGGTGGTCCATAGAACTCCAAGTGTTTTAGTATGCCACGTTTTGTGCATACTCACAGACCCGGTATCCTCCACCAACCCACCCAAATCCTTCGCTAACTATGTTGCAAAAGGGAAGCCACATTTTTTCTTTCGGTGGTTCTCCAAACGTAGGCCGTGAGCTCAATCCGAGTCCAAAATATTCCTTTCAAAGAAGCGATGTACTATTCCCATCTCCTGTAGGGTATGCGGCATATGAGAGTGTCGCGACTCATTCACTATTTTGCGGGGTGTGACTTTCATTCTTTCCATGGTTTCCCTGATTGTAGAGAAGAAACAACCCAAGTGCCTTCTCGTGGAGAGATCCGAGATAAAAATCAATTCGTAGAGGAGGAAAGAATGTTGGTGGGGAGAGATGTCGTTCTGTGGCCGAGATTTAAGCCTTGGCTTCCTTGTTTGATACCCAGCTGCATGCAATTCGTGTGAAACGCCATGTCTGCCACCCTCAAGCATTATTGCCATGAAAAATCTCTCAATCGAGCTAGTGTATCTTCCAGTGTGTCTGCGTACGGATCCTTTCAGCCTTGCCTCACCATGGTGAGAGCACCTTCCAAGATAGGACCTGCAGTTCTGGCCACGCATGGATGTAGTCTGCTTGTTTCCACTCGGCTTACCGCATGGTACGGCCATTTTCTTAAGTAGTGAGGAGGCCACATGGTGTTGGGATGCCACCCGGATCACACCCATCGTGGGGGATTATTAAAATGTTAGGAGGATATGGGGGTGGGATTTGATCCACTTATGTGTCCACGGGTCACGAGATCATTTAATACAATCTATCTGGGTGGAACCACACGTTCGACCACTACCTCAAGGTGCCCCCATGGCTCCAGGTTCAACCCTCATTGGAGTTGAACCTTGCCCACTGGTGAAAAACTCCTCGCTCTTCACCAATGAATCTAACCCCTTTGGGATAAATGTTATGAGGACATGGGGGTGGGATTTGATCCACTTATGTGTCCATGGGTCATGAGTTCATTCAATAGAATCTCTCTGCGTGGAACCACACTTTCGATCACTACCTCAAATTATTATTATTATTATTATATAAAACTAAAATTATACATGATATATAAATAAATTTAATTGTCATGGAGCATGATTTTAAACTATTTTTTCCTAATTATTTAAGAGCTTGTCGCCTTTAAACATAACGAAATAAGTTAACATTCAACGTTCAAAAACATAAAGCAAAAATGTAATTTTTCATCTTTAAGCATAACTAACACCTTAATTTAAGTGACTAGGTTTTGTTTGCACACAATGATGTATTTGTACTTTGGGTCCTTGAGATTGTATCAACAAAGACTAAGCTAATAACCTTGAATATTCAAGTTTCTTGTATTTTATTTATTTTTAAGAAAAATAATTACTTCCATGAAAAAAAAAACTCTTTAAAATAATATAATTTTTTCATTATTAAAAAATTTAATGTAGAAATAAATAGATCCACTTATGAAATGTTGGATATCATGTTATAGTTATTTAGATATTGAAGTTGTGTCTAGTTGTTATTGATTATATTCTTCATTAAACTGCATCCCCATATCATAAGACTTTGCCTAAATATATAGACTATGTGAGTGAGTCGACTGGCTTGAACAAAGCCTTTCAAATTCTCTCAAAGAGAGTCTCTTTGAGGTAAATGAGTTTGTTATTAGACTAATATTATTATTTTATTATTAGAAATTCAACATTCAATTTAACAATAGATAATATAGCCAATAATATTTAACTTAGTCAATATTAATAACCATCATTAGGCAAAATTAATTTATATTTCTCAATTTACTTGAGTTTCTTAGTATTAGCTATATTATTCATGTTAGCCAATATTAGTTAACTTAGTTAAATTTTCGCAGCATAAGCCAATAATACTCAACATTACTCAACTTAGACAACATAAGGGGACATTATTCAATATTAGTCAACATCACAATATGACATATCACTTGTATTCCTTATCAAGCAATACAGAGTAACAATATCTTATTTTTTACCGAGCCTATTAATCTTGTTAAAGATTGATTAATCATAACTAAACCTAATTAAATCACTATCTTATTTAATTTAAATTAGCAAAATTATTATTGTTGTTAGACTAAGTTAATAAGTAGACAAACGCAATCTGTTTCCAATGGAAATTATTTTCCAAATCTAATAGGAATTTTACGCGAAGTTTTAGTTCTGCCATATTAATGGGAAATTTACCCTTGGGGGTTTTGGCCTAGTTTAGAATGACCCACATTGTTGGTTTTTTGAAAAATTAGTGGATTAGGGTTGAACGTTTCTTTCACATATTAAACTCACCAGAAATATTGAATATGTCCACTTATCAACTCACTCCATTATTATTCATTGTTTCCCCAAATCATTAAATAGTCAACATATGTCTACTCCTTCAACAACTCAATATAGTGATCATACTCGATCGAATGCAACTCCTTCATAAATTAACGTAGTCAAAATATTAAAAAATAGTCAACTAAGTTAGCATCTACAACTTAATCCAAATACTCAACAAATGCAATATAATCAACATAAGAAACAAACTGAACACAATCAAGAGAGTCAACATAGTCCACTCTATCAACATAGTTAACATATTCAACATAAATTTACATGTTTAACAATGGACACAATCAACTTAGTCAATAATCAACATAAAGTCAACTCCTTCAATACTCATCATAGTCAACTCCATCGGTCATCTTAGTCAAGTCCTTCAATAGGCAACATAATCAACAAAGGTTGGTTTCATTTATAATCAACATAGTAAAAAAATCCAACAAGATGAAAATAGACAACCCCTTCAACATTTTGCATAATCACACATCGTCCACAAATTAGCATAATCAATAATATAGACAAAGTAATCGATATATGTCAATTCATTCAATAGTTAACATAGTGCACAAAATAGAATGATCTAAAATGGATCAATATAAGTTGTCATCTGTTTTGGTGCTTTCGAGGTCAAAAGATTGGATGAATTGTCTTGTAGGGCCCATTCTAGGGGTAGATATCCCTTTGCATATTTGGGGACCAGAACCTTCCATGGATTGTTTTAGCGTCTAAATGATGTTATTTAGGGTCAAAATTTCCATCGATTTTTCATTTCCATTCATGTGATTCTACACTCTGAGACCTTTCCAACGGTCCAAGAAATGCCTCGAACAAAGTATGTATGAAGAAGTTATGCCTCTCACAAGGTGACCTATCCAGTTGAGCACCATGGTACCAAGTGTATTCTACGTCAGCTCTTGTTTCTCACACGTGTGGAGCTAGTCACGTATGGAATTTCAAGAAATTCTAAAAGGTTCAAAACCCTAACCCTAATTGGTATTTAGGGCATGCAAAACCCTTAAACCTAACCCTAGATAGCTATTGGGCTATGTTAAATACTAGGCTGCTAAGAAAATAAAGGTTTCCATTATTTTGATGTATTGTATTGTTCCATAGTTGAGACACAACATGGGAGTGGATAATAGAGCACAATAGAGGGAGGAGGAGATCTTGTAGTAGCCATTATGGCTACAGAGTCATAGGTAACTCCATAGAGAGTACCATTTTATTTGTACTTGCATTCTATATAAAAGAGCATAGTCCTAATTATCGGCTAGATTTTTCTCCATAGTGGGATTTCCAAAGGTATATCTTGTGTTATTTGTGTGTATTTTGTACTTCTTTGCCCTAGTTATTTTTTTTACAATTCCAATTATTTAGCATTTTATGGAAATAAGCTAATAAAAAGAATTAAGTTGTAAGATCCATTGTGACGAATTGCTCCAGTGGAATATCCATGGCAATTTACGGATCATCTTAGTATCTCAGCAGTTTTATTTTGGGTTTTGTGGGAAATTGCAAGATCCAATAGTTAGTGAAATAAAGTCTTCAAACCATAGCCATGGTGGACGTTTCCGGTGAAGTGGAGAGCAATTATGAGTAGCAATTTGCAAAGATGAAAATATAATTCATCGATATCTCATGCAACATGTCAATCCTCATGGTGGATCTAGAGAGCAAGTTTGGACCTTTTGATGATTTTAGAGGCTCTAACTTAGAGATCATAGCAAAGCGGAAATCGAAAGATAAAGACAATTCAGGAAAGGAGTTGAGGAAAGAGATTGAGAAAGAGTTGTCGACTTCTAGTACCAACATTCCTTCCTAGGCTTTATTCAAGATGGAAGCGAAAGTCAATATCAAGATGTACTAAGGTGAGATCGATGCTTTAAATTTGAATCATTGGTTGCAGCAATTAGAGGTCTATTTTAGTATCCACAAGATAGATGAGGATCATAAAATTTCATTTGCTCGACTAAAATTAGAGGTCATTGCATTAACCTAGCGGGAAATCCAAATAGAGGCACTTGTGTTGGAGGGTGATCTTCCGGTAACTAAGAGGGAGGATTTCAAAACCCTCATTAAGTTTGAGTTCTACCCTATCGAGTATTTAGAGGACCAATGGATCCATTGGCATTACTTCAGGAAAAGGAAAGGGCAGAGTGTGCAAGAGTACACCACCAAATCCAAGAAGATGGCTATCATGTTGGGTATCTCACTCAAGAATCCAGAAGTACTCCTCAAAGTATCTAGGGCATATATACAGTCATTTATGGAAGCAAGTGATGCTCTTCAAGACCAAGACAATTGATGAGGCTTTTGTGCAAGCATGGTACCTGGAAAATATATGTCATAAGAAAGGATAGCCAAGTGCTTCCAAATAAAAATGGAACCAAGATGCTTCCAATGAGGGGAAGAGGAAGTGGAAGGGAAAAGATAAGAAGACTACAACCACAACACATAGGTGCAAGAATCCAAAAAACCATTGTAACCATTGAACCATTTATGGTCACACTAAATACAACTGTTGGAAGCTACATCTGGAGCTAAACCCTAAGAAACGCAAGAAGAATGCTAAGAAGAAGAACCTTCTAGCCATGGATTCAAGCAAAGAGTTAGAGAGCATCTCAGATGTGGAGGAGAAGATTTTCTACACTTTAGTGCAAAAGGAGGTGAATCTGAGTAGTCTTCATCATAAGGAAGAGAAGGAAATGACAAAATTCTTCCATATCAAGATCAAGATTAAGAATACCAAGTTGACGCTCTATTTGATCTCATTTCACAGGCCAATATCATAGCAGAATATCTAGTAAGTAAGATTGGATTGCAAGATTAAATTTGCAATAAGTGTAGATTATATTGATGAAGTGGAAGTAGATGTAGCACCCCTTGATGTTTGTGGTGTAGTGTTTGGAAGTTTCTACATGTATCAAAGGGATGTGATCTTCATGAGGAGGTAAAACCAATGCCACTTGATCAAGGATGAGAAATATTTTATCATCAATGCGCACAAGGATAAATCGAAGATATCACTGGTAAGTGCCAACCAAGAAGAAAATTTGATCAATCTGAGTAGAATGTTTTTGTTTATTTTCTTAATATATAATCAGCAAGAAGGTGAATCGTTAAAATTGAAGGAATCTGTAGAGGGATGTACCAAAGAGCATAAACGTCAGTTCGAGAAATTTTTACACACAATAAAGAGAAGTGTTCCAGGGTCCTAGAGGGATACCTCCTAAGAGGGAAGTGGAGCATGAGATAAAACTACATCCACATTATCCATTGGAAAACATCAGCATGTACAGATAGTCTCTTCTAGAAGCAAAAGAAGTGACGAAGTAGTTGCAGCAATTGTTGGAGAAGGGACTAATCCAACCAAGCACCTTACCTTCCGAGTCAGCTATTATCATAGTATTCAAGAAGGATGGGACTTGGAGGATGTGTACTGACTACAAATATATGAATAATATCATGCTCAAGAATTGATACCCTCTGCCTAGGATCGATGATTTTCTAGATTAGTTGCAACATGACAAGTGTCGGCCCGGTTTTGCAACCAGGCTTAGTGCTATGGGCACCTACTAACTAGTAGTAGCAGTTTCAATAGAAATAAAAACAAGAAACTAAATAAACAATACTTTTCATGGATCTAAACAAGAATCTAAGCAAATAATGTAAACATTTCAAAATCAAGAACAAGAAACATAATAAATAATTTTTTGTATTGAAAAGTGGGGGGCAAGCAAGTGCTTGCGATATTACCTTCAATGGTGAAGGTTGATGTTGAGCAACTCCCAAGATGAGTAGCTCCAAACTCCAATAGGTCTCTTTCTCCAAGGTTGCTTCAATGGCCAAAAGTGCTCAGGGGAGATTTCAGCAGCATAAGGATGAGATAATGGAAGGATGTGAAATGAGGAGCCCCTACCACCTTTTTATAGGTTTTGGTGGTGAGGAATACCATTAGTGGTTTTGTGGAAACCAATGGTATTGACCAACATGGTTTAGGTAATTTTCCCTCCTTTTTCCTTTTTTGAATAAAAATAATATTTTAATTCCCTTTTTAATATTTTTGGGAATTTGGACCCTTTTTGAGGGTTTTTTATGATTTTCTTGGAAAAATAATCTTTTTTAATGGAAAAAGGGGTGTACTAAGGTCTTTTGGTGACCTTTTGTTGGTTTCAGAGGCTCAGATGGTGGAAAAGTGGACAAATGGGTCATGTGAGTAAGGGAATGAGCTAGTGAGCACTTTTTAGGTGTTAACAGATTGCCCCCTGATGTGTGAGGGCAGGAGCTCATCGTATGGCCGATAGACATCATAGTTCTTTTGTCCTTTTTCTGGGTTTTAGGGGAGAGAAGAGACCGGTTGGAGACTGGAGCCACGGCCCTTGGAAGCTGCAAAAACAAAAAATATTACATTGCCTCAATATGAATGAGGTATAATCTCTGATAAAGGACGAGGCGGGCATTCCCATGCTCGTATCAAGACATATACAAAACAATTAGTCCCAAGAAGGGGGGTCTAATACGTAAAGAAATATATTGGTACATCATAATGGTCCAGAGGGGACATGATTGTTGGATATACTCATGATCATGAATGATCTCAATAACTGATACACTGGAATAACTGTGGAACTGCTGAACCTGAAGGTGTCCAACATCTGTAGGGACTCAAAGACTATGAGTCATCTTTGAGAAATAATGTAACTGTATACTCGAGGGAGTATGAAACCTGGGTAAATCTGAATACTGTCGCCATGCGCAGCCCGGATATCTATAGAAAAAGTGTAACTGGTGTTATCCATAGGAAGACTCTCAAATGTGGAGGAGTCAGGAGGTATCCGGGGTCTTCGACTAATAACGAACGGACCAATACCCTGTGCGAGTCTCAACGATGCGATCAAGGTGTTGAAGTCGAGCATGTGAGAAACAACCATTGGGAGAGGCACTGAGGATTCCTCTCGAAATGATTCGTAGGCACTCATCATAAATGGTAATGAGTCCAAGACACAGGGGCCTCTAGGTCTATCCTCTGGAATCAATGTGGTTGTCGTCGACAGAGGGAGACCAGCAACTAACAAGGAAATGATGTTTCCTTGCTAGGAGCGCGAGGTGTAAACTGAAGTGATGTAGTACTGCTGGTAGGACTGACATACTTGTGGGGATGGGAAATAACTGGGTCAAAAATGGGTAGACTCAAACTTCCTTTGTTCAGAGCAAGATGACGTGGTTGACCTGGCAGCGTAGGGAACTGACTTGTAGGTGTGGGGATCATCTTTTAGGGACTGAAGGGTATGTACTGACTCTGGGGGGGTGAAGCTGATGGTAGCTGTCGAGGGAGTTTCCGGGTGACATACTGCAGAATACTCTGAACAAAGGCGACCAGAATGGGGAAGCTGCTATGTGAGTAGATATGATCTGTCGTGGCGCCAAGAGGCACCATTCTTCCTTCTTCGTAGTTTTAATGAGCTCCAAGAAGGGATAAAAGTGTGCTCTGAAATGGTACGGTCCTGTGGATTTTGTGAGCCCAGGACGGCGCATGCTCATGGTTGCTATCATGTTTTAGAGAGTCTGAAAGCGGTAAGTGGACTCTATTGGTGTTCTTTTTCGTAGTTTAGTCTCCAAGGCCCGAAAAAGCATAAAATGATGCGGATGGAGAACTCTTCTAGCCGATGTGACTAGAGTATACCTTTTTCGTAATTAGTCTACGAGGTCCGGAAAAGGGGTAAACTTATACCAGGTGGACGCCCTTTCAGATACGTTTAGCGAGCATGAAAGGAAGCAAGATTGCTCGGCGATCTTTTCATTGTTTTAGGAGTCAGAAAAGAGCTTAACAGAAACTCCCTTAGTGCCTTTTTCGTAAAAAAGGGGTCGCTCGGCCCGAAAAAGGGATAAAATTATACCAAAAAAAAAAATGGATTGATGAGGGCGAGAAGAGGTCTCAAGCATCGTCATCTTTGCGAAAAACTGGATCCGGTGACATAAGACACATCGAAAACGGAGAACGGCCGATGTGGCACGCAAACCGAGGCGACGAGGGGGCGTGGAAAAAATGCCCGGAAAATCTAAAGGTGAGAGCGAGAAATGGTCTCAAGCATCATCACGAGCGCGGAAAACTGAATCCGGCGATATAAGACACATCGAAAACGGAGAACGGCCGATGTGGCACGCAAACCGAGGCGACGAGGGGGCGTGGAAAAAATGCCCGGAAAATCTAAAGGTGAGAGCGAGAAATGATCTCCAGCATCATCACGAGCGCGGAAAACTGAATCCGGCTATATAAGGCACGTCTAAAACGGAGAACGGCCGATGTGGCACGCAAACCGAGGCGACGAGGGGGCGTGGAAAAAATGCCCGAAAAATCTAAAGGTGAGAGAGAGAAATGATCTCCAGCATCATCACGAGCACGGAAAACTGAATCCGGCTATATAAGGCACGTCTAAAACGGAGAACGGCCGATGTGGCACGCAAACCGAGGCCATAAGAGAGGCTAAAAAATGGTCAAAAAATGGACCTCGTGAAAACGGGAAACGAAAGGAACCTCTATGAAGTTCTCGCTGTGCTGATCCCAACGGTACCAACGGTTTGAGAAATGGACTTCGTATGACACCGCAATGGTTGTTTGAAATTTGTGGAATTTCTATAAATAGGACGTGGGGCCCAATATAACTTGTCATTGTTACGTGCGAGTTTGATAGAGCAGTTAGAGCTATTTCTCGATTTCCGGGAGATTTCACCGTTGGTTTTCGATTTAGCGAGTTGCAGGTAACTCTATTCGCCTTAACCTAGTCAATTATGTCTTTTTTATTTGGCGGTGGGCCCCCGAAGGCCGCGAAACTCCACGTTGACTCTCCAACGTGGAACCGCGCGGGTTTCGGGGCGGAACCCGCGATGAACCGCGCGGGTTTTAGACTCACAGTCGCGATGTTCATCGCGACTGTGAGGTCGGAACCCGCGATGTTCATCGCGTGTTCATGGGTGACAGTCGCGATGTTCATCGCGACTGTCTGGACAAAACTCGCGATGTTCATCACGAGTTTTTTCATGGAACCCGCGATGGTCATCGCGGTTTTTTGTGGAAAATCCGCGATGGTCATCGCGGCTTTTTGTGTAAAAGCCGCGATGGGATTTTTTCTAAAATTTTTATGCTTGGGCTAAAATTTTCTGTGTTTTCTTGGCAGGATGTTGCGGAGAGCTCAGTCCGTATGGCGGGAGAGAGAGATTGATGGTGAGCTTATGTTGAGGATCGAGAATGATGGAGGGGTGAGACAGACCCTAGCCATGAGCGGACTCTTGAAGTTCGCTCAGATACCTCCTATCCGTTCAGTGAGGAGACTCCTGAACAAGCTCGTGCAGTGGTGGGTGCCGGCAGAGGGTGCCTTCATTATTGGTGGTGAGAGGTTGGAGATTACTCTCACTGATGTATATTTTTTGACCGGTTTGCCTCGCTTGGGTGAGGTGGGTGATATTTCTCCGAGGTTGCCTCCGGGTGTGGACATGGAGGACCTCTTACAGACCTTCTGTGTGGATGACGCTGTTTTGGTAAACAGCTCTATTAGTCTGAAGTTCCTACGTGAGTGGGATATGCGGGCTGTTGGTGCCTGTGTTCTGAGGGTTTTGGGTGCTGCTGCACCACATCGTATGTCTGGGGGGCAGACGATGATGGTGGACACCGTTCTACGGGGTACTTACTACGCTTGGGCGCAGATGTTCTTGGCCGGTGTCCGGAGAGATCTGGACAAGGCGGTGAGAGAGGGAGGCGAGTTCTGTTACGCCTCTTTTTTATGCTGTTTTTTCTTTGAGCGGGTGCCGACCTTACGGCCACATGTACCCGTTCGTGCTGGTCTTCCTAGTGAGCCTCGTATGATGAGGTGGGGGCAGATGATGCCCCGTGCTGGCGGTGGTATCCGTGGCTTCTTCACAGAGGACTTTTACCAGCAGTGGGAGCAGATGCCACTGGTGATCGAGGACTATCCTTACGCCGGCATGGACTACCGGGGAGACCCAGAGATGCCACGTGCCCCAGCACAGGCCTGGAGCTTAGACGGTATGTTTTTGTGTATTATGTGATCTTTTATCATATGTAGTATGATTTATCATGATGATGTCTGTTGTATAGTATCTGATGGTTTTACTTGCTTTGTGCAGATATTGGTCTAGTACCACCACCTGACTATGTGGCTCGGCAGGGGTGGGCGATGGTGGTTGCTCGTCCCCCAGTACCTGTACGTCCTCCTCGTGGTGGAGGATATGCAGCCCGTGGGCGAGGGGTTGGCCCTCACGACGATGCTATAGATGGTGTCCGGCGGACTCTAGCCCGGATCGTAGATGGGCTCCCCGAGGATGGCTGGAGGGACCTTGATCGGGACATTTTGCAGGGATGTCTAGGTGCGCCGCCTGAGTGGCAGTCACTTCTGTTGAGGGCAGCGGTGTTTGTTGCGAGACACGGGGGTGGTAGAGGAGATGCTCCGGCAGGGCCGGCTCAGGGGAGGATACGTTTGAGGGACGATCCAGCAGGGCCAGCAGAGCGGCGAGTTCGGGGTCGTCCTGACCCGGCTGGGCCGGCGGAGGTGGAGTCGGAGGAGGAGCCGGAGGAGGAGCCCGAGGATCCGCAGGATCCAGATGAGTAGACGTCATTGTTGCCCCCAAATGCTTATGAGCATATGGGGAAGCATTTTTTGTATGACAGATGTATTTTTTGTATATCGAGTGCTGAGGGCACTTGTGACATGTAGACTATTTGATTTGTATATATATGTGGATATATATTTTAGATCTATTGTCGTGTATGCACGTGGATGCACATTGTCTTTTGTATATGTCCGTGGAGGCACATGTTATGCACGTGGATGCAGTGTATTTATTGATTTATGTATGCCCGTGGAGGCACCTGTTATGCACATGGATGCAGTATTTTGGTTGTTTTTATGCCCGTGGAGGCACATGTTATGCACGTGGATGCAATATTGGTTTTTGTATACGCCCATGGAGGCACATGTTTTGCACATGGATGCATTTTTGTTTATGGATATGACATGATGTGATTGGTGTGCCAGTCGAGGACACTGTTGGCCATATTATCTGCTACACCATTGAGGTGTCTTGGGACATGTGTGAATGTAATGGATTCAAACTGTCTAACCATTTGTTTAGTGCGCAGGAATTTTCTGAACAGACAGGGATCGCGTACCTGGTAATCATTGTTGAGCTGGGAAACTAGGAGCTGTGAGTCCAAGAAAACGTTGAGGTGACGTATGCTCATCTGGAGAGCAGCGGCCAGGAGACCGGTCACGGCATCGTATTCAGCTTGATTATTGGTGGCGGCACCTAAACATACTCCATCAATGTGAATTAACTCATGTGAAGGGGAGTATATTACCCAAGCTGCGGAGGCGAGATTGGGAGACCAACGGCTTGCACCATCAGCGAAACCGACATGGCAGAGTGGAAGAGGCTCCATCTGTGGTGATGCAGAGAAAACAAATATTTAGGTTTTTGAAATTTTTTGTGAACGAAAAACATATGCCTATACTAAAAATGGACGATGGTGTCCATGAGATTTTCTATGGGTAAAATCGTTTAAGGTACAACCCGTTGCGTGGGTTGCGCAGGGTGTTGCCTTCTGAATCGGTCAGAATGTATGCCCCTTGCCCGAGGCAGGTGTGTATGATGTAGGGGCCTTGCCACATAGACACGAACTTTCCCTTTCCGGTTTTATCATGAGCTTGATCGTAAGCGAGGACAAGGTCTCCCTCCGAAAAGGTTCTTGGGTGGACGCGTTTGTCGTAACTTAGTTTCGATCGTTGTTTAGCAGCTTCCATGTTCTGAATGGCTGTGCGCCGATCTTCATCGGCCTGCTCTAGGAGCAGTAAACGTTGCTCGATCGGGGAAGTGTCCGGTAGGAGCTCAACGGCAATATGTAAGGCTGGAATCTGGCATTCAATAGGGAGGACAGATTCGACGCCGTGAACTAAATGGAAAGGGGTAAAACCGGTGGCGGTTTTGGTCGAGGTGCGGTAGGCCCATAGTGCCGGGAAAAGCATGTGATGCCAATTGGACTTGTGCTTGTCTACAGTGCGTTGGAGAATGGTCTTCAAGATTTTATTGATCGCTTCGACTTGGCCGTTTCCTTGGGGGTAGTAAGCGGAAGAGAAATGGTGTTCAAATTTCAACATGGTTGATAATTCCTTCCAGACGGCATCTTCGAAGTGAGAGCCGTGGTCAGAGACTAGCTGTTGTGGTACTCCGAAACGAGCGATAACATGGTTGAAGAAAAACCGCGCTGCAGTGTCGGCTTTGCAATTATAGGTCGGCATGGCTTCTGCCCACTTGGTGAAATAATCTACGGCCACGATTATGTGTTTGTGACCGCCGGCTGACGGGGGGTTGCAGTCGAGGAAGTCTATGGCCCATTTGCAGAATGGTCCAACAGTGATGACTGGATGAAGGGGGGCAGGGGGGGGTTCTTGCTTTGGGGGCAAATAACTGGCAGTTCTGGCAATGCTTGACTGCGGTGATGCAATCAGTAAACAATGATGGCCAAAAATAACCGGCTCGAATGATTTTCTGGGCGGTAGCCATGCCGGAGAAATGGCCTCCACAGGCACCGCTATGACAATCATTGAGGACTTGTTCTGCCTCACTATGGGATAGGCAGCGGCGTAAGATAGTATCAATGTCGCGTCGGTAAAGTACATCCCCAATAAGTAGGTATCGGGGGGCGTGGTGTCGTATGCGACGGCGTCCATCACGATCGATGTGTGGTCGGAATTTTTGCGTACGAAGGTAAGTCAAAATGTCTCCGTACCAAGGGTCGTCGGACGAAATGACAAAGATCTGCTCGTCAATCAGGTCCGTTTGGATAACGGGTGATGTTGAAGAGGATGGGAGATCTATAATGAGGTGAGCAAGCGCGAGGGCTTTGGTGCTTTTGGGAGTCTTGAAAGTAAGATCATATTCCTGGAGGATAATGACCCATTTAGCGACACGACCCTGAAGGAGCCGCCGGGTGAGGAGGTAGACCATGGGGTTGGAGTCGGCGACAACCGTGGTATGACTGAGCAAAATATAGTGTCGCAGTTTTTGTACGGAAAAGACTACAGCTAGGGCTAATCTTTCCTCGTATGGGTAACGTAGAGGTGGGCCAGATAAGGTCTGGCTGATGTAATAAATCACATGCTCTTTGTGGGAAGCATCTTCTTGGACCAAAACTCCGGACACGGCATGTTCAGATGCCGAGACGTAAAGGGTGAAGTCTTGGGAGAAATCCGGTGGGGATATCAAGGGGGCTTGTGTGAGAGCTTTCTTGAGGGCTTCGAATGCCGTGTCTGCCTGCTCATCCCAAACAAAGGGTATGTGGGTACGAAGTAAGCGTAAGAATCCATGGACTTTGGTGGCGTAATCAGGAACAAAGCGCCTAAGAAAGTTGGACCGTCCTTGCAAGCTCTGAAGCTGCCGAAGCGTGCGAGGAGGGGGAAGTTCTAAGATGGCTTTGACTTTCAGGGGATCGACAGTGATTCCGTCTTGGGAAACAATGAAACCCAACAACCGGCCTGCCGGGACGCAAAAGACACACTTGTGTGGGTTCAAGCGGATTTTATATTTGCGACAACGCAGGAAAACTTGCCGGAGGTCGTTAAGGTGGTCTGATCGTTTTCGGGACCGAGCTGTGAGGTCGTCAAGATAGACTCGCAGGATATGGACCAAGTCGTGAAAGCAATAAGTCATGGCTCGCTGGAAAGTGGCGCCAGCATTTTTAAGGCCAAATGGCATGACGCGATAGGCGAAGGTTCCCCATGGGGTGGTAAAGGCAGTCTTGTACTGATCCTCCTTGCGGATGTGAATCTGGTTATATCCGGAAAACCCGTCCATGAAGGATAGGACCTCATGGCCCGCACACTCATCAATGAGTTGGTCAATGAATGGCGTGGGGAAATTGTCTTTTGGACAAGCGTGGTTTAGATCGCGGAAGTCAGTGCATACTCTAAGGGTGCCTTGCTTTTTGTTGACTGGAACGGGGTTCGACACCCAGGTGGTGTACGGAATAGGGTAGATAAAACCTGCTTTTCGAAGTTTCTCGACTTCAGCCTTAACAGCGGGGAGCTTGGCAGGGTGAATAGGTCGCTGTTTCTGACGAACAGGGGGTACTTCCGGCCATGTATCGATGTGGTGTTCAATAATGGCGGGGTCGAGACCAGGCATCTCGGTATAGGACCAGGCAAAGACGTCACGGAACTCTTGAAAGAGTTTTTTGTACGCCTGAGTTTCTGCTTGAGTGCAAGATGCGCCTAGCGAGATGAGCTCAGGTTTCCCTGGTGTTGTGGAAATGTCTATCTGTATAGTGGGGGAAATGTTGGACATGTTCCCTTCTTCAAAGGCATTCGGTGCTGGGATGGGGTCCTTTAACCAATCGACCTTAGCGGGTATGAAGTCTTTCGACTCGACTGATAGCTGGTTGGATGCGGTGGAGGTAGATGCTTCCGGGAGGAAGTACGAGCGATGATGCATATCATCCCAAGGGTAGTCGGGTGCAGTGAGTGTCTCCAAAATCTGCTCATCAGTATTGAAGTAGTCAGACCATAAATCAAGGGGTTCTGGTTTGAAGGTTGTTGAAATCATATATATCGTATTGACTTCTTCGGACGAGGATGATGGTGGGGGGTGGATCTCCTCGATGAGGGGAGGAGATATTTCTAAGTCGGCATTGTTTAACTCGTACAACGCTGCTCTATAGTCAGGTAGATCAGGGCAATGGTGAGAGTAGTGGCCGTAAACACTGCATATAGCACAAGGATGGTTAGTGCGCAGTGATTTGTCGCGAGGCTGTAGAGGTGGCTCTAATCTGACTACTGGAATGCCGATGTCATCGTCCAACATATTCATATGTTCTTGGAGTGCCGGTAAATGTGGGCATTGATGAGTTGGATGGCCAATTTCATCGCATAATGAACATTTGGGGGGAGCTCGAAACACCGGTGGGGGTTTGACTGCCTTAGGAGGTGGTATAGCAGTGTATGGTTGTGGACCTCTGCCCCCAATGGGCTTAGCAAGAAGAGGGGGATCCTTTGACGTCGAAGCAATCGTGAGACCAGGAGGAGGTTTTATTGACGACGAAGGGATATTGAGGTTAGGAGGAGGTGCCGTTGACGACGAAGGGATTGCGACACCAGGAGGAGGCTGATTTGTGGTAACAATAGGTTGTACCGGTTGGAGGATGACGTCTGGTGTCGGTGGTCGAACGGGAGGTGGAATATACCACACGGGTAATCCCAATGTTAGCCCGGGTAGGCTAAGGGTAGCCATAACCGGGGCGCTTACTACACCCGAAGGAGGAAATAGGAAGGGGATGGTGTGGATGGGTGTAACACCAATGTGACTGGGGATCAATGGTGGTTGACCGCCGGATGTTTGCGTATTCTGCGAAACAGTACAGAGGTTTGCGACTTGGGTCTCCGGTGACGGTGGTGGGATGGCCTGGAATGTAGAGGTCATTGGTGTATCCGAATAAAGTCCGGGTGCCACAGAAGACACAAAGGAGGTAACTGCACTAGAAGCGGGTTGTTCAATCATGGGGAGAACATTCTCCGGTGCTGCAGGGGCGTTGGGATCATAGTAGGTGAGTTGGTCAATTTTGACCACGCGGCCCTCGTGGGGGAACATCATGGTGCGGAAGACGGAGGAGGCGACCGATTTCATGGCGTACATGTAACTGCGGCCAAGTAAAAGGTTATAGTCAAGCTGGGCGTTAATGACCTCTATGTCGATGAGCACAGTCTTCCCACCTAATTGGACGGGTACCTTGGGTAATAAACCTTGAGGTTGATCTGACCGGCCGTCGTAGGCCCGCAATGCAGTGGTGGATTGCTGGAGAGCAGGGGATCCCAACTTCTGCCAAACAAAAGTGGACATGACGCATGTGGAGGCACCCTCGTCGATGATACATCGATGGATGACAAGATTCCGAATAGAAACGGAAACTTGGACCGCTATGGTAGAAGGCAGCCGTGGTTCAGATTGGTCTAAATCAAAGGTCATCAATTTCGAATCATTTGGGTCAATCGCCCCAATGGCGGAAAGTAAAGTCTTGCGCTGAGTAGGACAGTTCTTCAAGACTTCTAACGCAGACATGGCTGCGGGAGATTGAGCTAGGTCATCTACGATGTTGTAATTGGACGCAGCCCGTGCATTGGGGTTGTTGTTGATTCGGCGAAGGGGGAAGCGAGGTGCTTTAGAAGCGCCATCGAGTGGAAGCTGCGGTATACGTAATGTCTGATCAGTGGGATTAGCATTAGTATCCTTTTCGGCGGGGGGGGCTTCAGAAGTCGGTCTGTATTGATTCTGACGGGTTTGGATATTGACGTCAGCGGTGGACATCATCAATAAGTGGTGGGTGCCTGAATCAAACATGGGTTGGTCCGGAGCCGTGTAAGTTATTTGTTGTGGTTGCACGTTGCCCTGTTGGGGGGCTAACGGCTGAGTGTTTACCACTCCCTGTGTTGGAAAAGGGTTTTGGAGGACCAAAGGCTGTTGTGGGGGTGGTGGGGGGTTGGGTGGTGGCTGAGGAGCCGCCTGCCCTTGACGATGGGCGTCGTTTGTCCATAGTTGTCGAGCTCGCTCGAGATGTGGGAAAGTGTGGGTATAGTGGCCATAGACACCGCAAATGGAACAAGGATGGTTTGTCCGTAAATTAGCATTTTTAGGTTGCTTAGGTGGCCGATCAGGATTCTGATGAGCGGGCGCCGTGTTATTGTTTTGCGGAGGATGGGTAGGTTGTGGAGCTTGGTTACGGTTTTGATTGTTTCCACGGTTTCGTCCTCTTCCTCGGTTTGGTTTCCCACCCTGGTTGCGTTGGTTATTTTGGTATTGGGGCTGCTGTTGTTGTGCGTACACATGCCCTTGAGCGTTGGGGGGATTCTGAGGAGCCGCAGGTGCGGGAGCAGGTTGCGGTGGATAGTATGCAGGTGGAGCTGGTGGTGGTCCAGTTGCCTGTTGGGGTTGTTGGTACCCCTGAGCTGGTGGAGGTGTGAGGTTAGCCGGTGCAACCGGTTGTGGGTAATGCATGGGCTATTGTGGAAACTGCATGGGGTTTTGTATCGTAGGTTGAGCATAGTATGTAGGAGGTACATATGCTGATGGCGCTTGGCCATAACAATGTTGTGGACAAGAGGGTCCATGAACATGATGGGTCTGGTTTGTTGGAGCATAAGAAGTTGTCGCTCCGGAACTGGATGTAGCCCTCGAAAGGTCTGGGGCGGGCATGGTGCTCACCATACTGAAAGGTTTTGCTTGCGATGTAATTTGGCCAATAATGCCATCAGCGGCATGTGATGCCCCCGGTGTGTCACCGCGTGCAGAGTCACCTCGTGGGGCGTCAGGTATGATGGTGTATAGGTAACCTGATTGGGCATAGATAAGATCAAACTGTTGGGCCTTAAGGATGGCCTCCTCCTCAGACTGGGGTCTTTCAGATGCTACATCCTTCGCAATGAGAGGAAGGAGGGATTTAAGGAACCAGTCTAAAAAGATTCGGTCGTCTAATTTGATCTTGCATAGGCTTCGGCGCCGCCGCCAATCATGAATATGGTCAGTGATATGCGTGGCCGTGTTCTGTCTGCAAGACAGTAGGATCTCGACGCCCGCATCGTAGCGGACAGGTAGCTGGAAGAATTGTAGAAAGGTCGAGGCAAGGGAGGTAAATGTGGAATGCGTCCCATGGGGTTGCTCGATGTACCATTTGGCCGCGGAGCCAGTGAAGGTGCGTTGTAAAAGCCGTAGGCGGATTGAGTCATCCACTATGGAGTTGGAGGAACACCATAAATGGAAGGACATGATGTGATTTTGGGGGTCTTATCCAGCCTTTCCCTCAAATTTAGGGATGTCAGAGGGGAGCTTAGTGGGCATATGGGGCCAAGCAGGATCATGTCTGATGGGGTCATTTGTGAGCCTAGCTAAATCTGGCAGGTTGAGACTTACCATGTATGGTAGACTAGCGGATGTGGTGACCGGAACCGGGACCTGCCTAGCCATTGTGGTATGGTATGGGGGTCCAGTAGCGCCTATAGGTATGCTAGGTATGGAGGGTATGTGCCCTCCAAAAGGTGTGGCCTGATATGGGTTAGCACTCCCAAGTGCAACTGGGGTTACACTTGGGTTAGGAATCGCATTAGGGATTCCTGGTATAGCACTGCCAAGTGCAACATGAGTTACACTTGGGTTAGGAATCGCACTAGGGGTTCCTGGGATAGCACTCCCAAGTGCAACAGGAGTTACACTTGGGTTAGGAATCGCACTAGGGATTCCTGGGATAGGGTTTGTGGAAACCGAAGGGGGTATGACCCCCATGTTGGGCATGCCCATGACAGGTGGTGGTCCTGTGCTAGGCATTCCTGAATGTGGAGTGTTACCCATATTGGGCATACCCAAGGGGGTGGTTGTGGCCGTGGATGGTACTACCGCAGAAGGGTCTGCGGATGTCTGACCTATGGTTAATGTAAATAGTGGATCAATTGGTGTTCCAGACATACTTGAGGTTGGTGGTAACTCGGTGGGGTTTTCGGATTCTACCTCCAAATCAAAGGTGAAGTGGGGTATGTCAGAATCGGATGACCGCCTAATTGATTGACGATGTGTCGAATCAAGGGATAAGGCTCTGCGTCCGTGACGTGGAGAGCCAAGTGGACTAAACTCTGGGAGTTCGCCCTGTAGACGACGAGAGCGTCTAAAATTCTCAATGGTGAGAATATGTGTTTGGGTAAAAAATTTGTTTTAAGTATCAGGTGGTGATATATATGTAAAAGACTCAAAACCCTAATGCAACCAAGGGTGCAAGAAGGGGAGTGAAAAAAGAAGGCTCACAGGCCAAAAAAATCAATCCTCAAAAAATGCACTTATCCTAGCAGCTGTGCTATAATAAGTGGAGGAATGCAACAACCGGTCAGAATACCAACATGCAAGCGGCTCCTAGAAAAAATAGGTGTAACTAGACTCAATAGGTGGTAAAGATCATGCAAACACCTAATCTAAAAGTATTGTGACTCAAACAGACGATATCCTCTGCAAGGTGATGAAATCCAAGTCAGACAATATGAATGTAGAGACAACGGCTAGATATCCCCCTACCGGGAGGGACACCGGGTAATCAATCCTAAAAGACAGGCTACTAGGATACTCCGTTCATGACGCATCGAGAAAAGGTAAATCTGCCGTTTGGTCCTTTGATCGCAATATCCCAATACAGGGATATCCCGAGAACTACGAATGGTAGCCCTTCGGTTACTGAATGGGTTTCGGTATCCCACTCAGGCTTCCGGAACCATCCTCGCGACTTCAACCCTCCTAGGGGAGAGGCCTTCCCACAAACCGGTTGTGACCGCGCCAAAAAATACTAAGAGATTTTAGCTCCCTAATTGGACAACTTCTATGTCTCAGATGTATGAACTGAGGGGTGTTATTGGAACACCTATCCCCCCAATACTACCTAGCTACAAGAATTCTTTTCGTGTTCCCCAAGTGGGGTTAAGAGTGTGTTCAAATTAGGGTACGTTTTAAGTCTTAGTTCAATTAAGTGATCGTGTGAGTGCACGTGAGGTGTTTGTACTGAACTTGGAAAAATTAAATGCTTTTAAGGGAAATTTTCAAAAAATAAAGGATTTTTCGAAAAATAACAAGCAAATATTTAAGACTTTTTTCACTAAAAGGAATTAATATGCTTTTTCAAAAAATAACTCAAAAAATAAAGGATTTCTTGGATTTATGAAAGCAAATAATAAACTCCTTTTTAAAAGAAATAAATGGATTTCTTCGTTTCAATAAAATTTGCTAAGGGCAAGATTCTAAAGAAGTAAACAAGAAAAAATTTGAATCTAGATAAAGAATGCAAAATGAATCTTTCTTTCACTTTCTTGAAAATAATTAAAAAGATTTCTAGGTATGCACTTTTAAATAGTAAAAAAAAATTTCAAATCTGTAAACTATGCAGAATTTAGTACTGTAAAAAATGTGCTATGGGCAGAAAGTACAGTAAAAAATATTTTTCAAAATCGGGATGGCCGAATGAAAAAATTCAGCCGCGTGGGTTTTGGACGAACAGCCGCGATGGGCCGCGCGGGTTTTGGCCGCACAGTCGCGATGGACCGCGCGGGTTTTGGCCGCACAGTCGCGATGGACCGCGCGGGTTTTGGCCGCACAGTCGCGATGAGCCGCGCAGGTTTTGGCCGAACAGCCGCGATGGGCCGCGCGGAAAAATGCAGAAAAGTCGCGATGGACCGCGCGACTGTCTGTAAAAAATCCGCGATGGACCGCGCGGAAAAAGGAAGAAAAGTCGCGATGGACCGCGCGACTGTCTGTAAAAAATCCGCGAGGCGGAAGCCGTGCACGGAAACCGAGAAACGAACCCGAAAATTGAAAATTTCGGGCTGTTTATGGGGCCAAATCTCAGAACAGCAATGGATCTGCTGTCTAAGATGGCAGATCTATGGATCTAAAGGTTAAAAACTCAAAATAAACTAAGATTTAAAGGCAAAATTAGAGATCTAAAGTTCCAACCAAAGCGGAGTCGCCAAAAACTGTTGGCCCGGTTTTGCAACCAGGCTTAGTGCTATGGGCACCTACTAACTAGTAGTAGCAGTTTCAATAGAAATAAAAACAAGAAACTAAATAAACAATACTTTTCATGGATCTAAACAAGAATCTAAGCAAATAATGTAAACATTTCAAAATCAAGAACAAGAAACATAATAAATAATTTTTTGTATTGAAAAGTGGGGGGCAAGCAAGTGCTTGCGATATTACCTTCAATGGTGAAGGTTGATGTTGAGCAACTCCCAAGATGAGTAGCTCCAAACTCCAATAGGTCTCTTTCTCCAAGGTTGCTTCAATGGCCAAAAGTGCTCAGGGGAGATTTCAGCAGCATAAGGATGAGATAATGGAAGGATGTGAAATGAGGAGCCCCTACCACCTTTTTATAGGTTTTGGTGGTGAGGAATACCATTAGTGGTTTTGTGGAAACCAATGGTATTGACCAACATGGTTTAGGTAATTTTCCCTCCTTTTTCCTTTTTTGAATAAAAATAATATTTTAATTCCCTTTTTAATATTTTTGGGAATTTGGACCCTTTTTGAGGGTTTTTTATGATTTTCTTGGAAAAATAATCTTTTTTAATGGAAAAAGGGGTGTACTAAGGTCTTTTGGTGACCTTTTGTTGGTTTCAGAGGCTCAGATGGTGGAAAAGTGGACAAATGGGTCATGTGAGTAAGGGAATGAGCTAGTGAGCACTTTTTAGGTGTTAACAACAAGTACATCACCAAGTTGGATCTCAATTTGGGATACACCAGGTACGAGTGAAAGAAGAAGACACCTAGAATACCACCTTTAAGACTAGGCAAGGTCTGTAGGAATACCACCTTTGGATTGATGAAATTGTAGATATGTTTGAAAATGATTTTTGGAATGTACAAAACACTATCACAATCCCACTTTTCATTACACTAGTAGGGCACCGAATTCCACCAAACTATTAGGAATTCATTCAATTTAGTAGAAACAAAACATTTTGGAGTGCCATTTAAGACTCTATGGGACCATGCCATCACCCTCTAGTCCTTCGCAAACCCACCACTATTTTGGTTTTTCATCAATGATAAATGTATAAGATCATTATTATGGATTGTATTGCATTTTACATGATGAAACTAGCATTATTCATTCTAAATAGTATAATAAAAGAAATAAATATATATTGAATTTTTTACAAAACCTAGAAGAATACAATGTGAACACCAACAAAAGGAGCAAGAGGTTCCCTCTATGTATATTTCCCCTAACAAAATAACAAACACCTCTATAAATGGTTCAACCATTGAAATCAATTAAAAGATCTTATATATATTTGGAAGCATTAAAAATGATGGAAGGACAAAAAACAAGTGATGAGAAATCATAACATGTGGTCATTAGTTGAGCCTCAAAAATTTTGTCCATGAGGGATAATAGAGTCTCATTATTAGGGTAATCAAAAGATACACAACTCCTCCTATCATCTTTACAATTATTCCCAATTTCATCCTTGAATCGCCATCATCCTAAATGCACCAGATAGACACCATTGTTGTCCTTCTAACCTATTCTACCTTAATGCCATTCCTAAGGTGTCCTTCTACTAGATCTATAATGTTTCCCAAGCTAACTTACTTGGCTACCCATGTTGAAGAAAAACATACTCAATTCATTGTTCTTGGCCTCCCATGTTTCTAGGAGTGTTACTTCCAAGTTGTATACATTATCTTTCATCACAATTGGTATCCCAAATATCCATTATGGGGCTAAATATACTCTAGTGACACACGTTGTTGTCAAAACACAACACTACCAATAACTTGTTCCATCCCAACATTTGAGACTGTGGAATTGAAATATTCATCGAAGAGAATGTTTTTTACTTAATATCATAATGGAAAATATAAACTTAAATACTTTGTGCATGTATGCAATTAGCCACACTACACCTAGTGCAGTTTGAAGCTAGGTCTTCCAATCCATAAAATTCATATGTTCTATAAATAAAAATGTATTCACAGACCTATTTGGAATGTAACCATAGACCAATAGTATTTAATCTCTCCCTAAGAAAAAAATCCTAATACTAAAAAGATTTACATGTTAGATCATCCTAATAGAACTTACCTCCCTCCAGAATTTATTCTCGCCTCCTTCAAATCTCTCCAAATTCTTGAGAGAAATAGGGATTGATCCTACAAGGGTATGCTTGTAAACATATCCAAACCCTCCACTCCACAGGTTCTCATAAAAGTTCCTAACTATATGTATATCTTATATGAAATCATTCTCAACATCATCACACTAAAACCCTCCCTAAAGGTGGAGCGCTTTGCCGAATTCCTTCGCTTCCAACAATAAACATTTAGTGATATTATCAATGCAAAAATCCCTACACTAGAAAAGGATCTAATCAACACCCTAGGATTAACCTTCCCTTTAAACAAACTATGATCTTCCAAATCACATGTAGCTACCCAAATATATAACAACATACTATTGTTACTACCAACAATACTATAGCTAGCACAATCATATTCCTCTTCATCACTAAAATATTTTTGTAGATTCCACAAATGGCATGCCCCTCTCAGCACTAAACTAAGTATGTTTATACTCTGAAATGAGGAAATATTTTTTAAACTAAAATATCCATAATAATATTGAATGTCATGTAAAGCATGTTTTACTTGATAAATACATTCATTCGATTTAGTAACCAAGAAATAATCAACCTACATGCATGGTAATCACACAATTTATATATTGTGCAATATTCAATTCTCAATAAATGTATGCAATATTCATTTAAACCATGCACATGTGATGTATTTTACTCCATTCCTTTCTGGTACAAATGCATAATGAAATTTATAACCAAATCAAAAACTATATATAGGATTTCATGGCACCATAATAGAATATGAATATTCATTGGAACTAGGATCTAAGTCAGGATTTAAGCTTCACAGAAGTTATTTACTATTCATGCAAGCAATGATCCTTTATCTTAAGAACACGAGCTATAAACCTAATAGAATAACATTTTTCCCTCCCTTTAGGTGGCAAATGTACAAATGGTTCTTATTTGTGAAGATGCTCATAGTATATCCAAGAGATTATATAAACCTCACAATGAAAGAATTTAGGAATAACATAAGAACAATAGAGCAGCAGAACATAGATCCAATGGAGCTCAAATAGAGGCAGAATAATTACATATGTTACATTAATCTAAATAGTAAAACAGTAATTATACAATGCTCAGGATTCGAATACACTAGTTTTGATTCAAATTATCCTGCATGGATAGATCCAAAATCAGTGGAGTGTCATCAAAGCATAACTAGGAGTGCACCTCATCATCAGTGAAGTCATCAATGCACAAGTAATGATCAACCAAGAGTCAAATTGCATCTAACTGAGTGTGGTAGATGTAACTGAGTGTAACTGGCAAATGGAGGAACTAGCTGAATGAAGGAGGCTCAATGGAGGGCGCATGAGGAGCTAACTGAAGTCAGAATGAGTAGTCTAGTCTCACTGGAGGTCCATCGGAGTGATACAGTCAGTTGAGAGTCAGTCTAGCCTTAAATCAAGGAAAGAACTGATGATAACTCAACTAATTGAAGTACAACTGAATGGTAGGTGAGAGAGGGCAAGTGGCTTCCTTAATTCAAGGAAGAAGGGCACACAAATCTCTAGGAGGGCTAAAACTGATCAGTGGGAAGCTCCCGATGCTAGCTAACTGGGGTCTAGGTGCTGGGACTGATGACTAGGATGCATGCTGCATGCAGAAATGCATGCAAGACTGAAAGTGCAAATTATGAAAATGCTGGTAGGACTAGGATGGAGTATAGGAATATCCTAACACCCCCCCTTAATCCATCCTGGGCCCTGGTAACTAGGACCAAAGGTCACCCAATACAATCAAATAAATGATAAAATAAGAACTATCCATAAACCGAGGAAATGGGGAAAACCTCATGGGAAAAATACCCCCCCTCAAAAGAACAATAAAATAACTCAAAGAACCATCATACTAAGCAGAAAAGAAAGAAGTTTTCATCAGTGAAAACTTTTGCAAAAACTTGGCAAGCTGTTCCTCTATAGGATGCCAAAGCAGGTGCTAGATCTGGATCCGGTCTTCTAATGTGCCTCCCACTGTGTAGAGGATGTATTGGACAAAGCAAGTCTTTCAGGAATTCTTTCTGCAACTGGAACGAATGGATCATGATGAGTCTTCCCAATAGATGGAAGAGAGAACCCCACCATCATGCTGCATCTCTCATGGAGAGGTAGATGGCATAATGCAAGGTTGGCATGATGTTAAAATCTTGTAGTTCTGTGATCAAACGAATCCTCAACTGTGTTCTCAGTAGCTGCAAGGAGTGTATGAGCCCATATTGGCCTTGGCTCTGGATTTAGAACATGTGTTGGTTCTGGATCTGAAATTGAATGTTCTTGAACTTTGATCTCAACATCAAGATCTTGTTCTATATCTTCATCAGAAGAAGAGTCACTCGAATCTTCATCAAATTCCGAGGAAGTAGGAAGAGAGAAGGGCAGAAAATGAGAGAACTCATATGCCTTGGAGGCATGATTTGCAAACCCTTTTGCTATAGTCTTCCTAGTGGAGATCTCTGTAATATCAACTGTGTTAGGACCAAAGGTCACCTTCTTAGGTGATCCAGTGTGAGTCATTTGATATACAGATAACAAATTTTCTTTCAAGGAGGGAACGAATAGAACATTCTTGAACTTGCCATGCTCCATATGTATTGTACCCAATCCTTTGGCAGAGATCTGAGAGTTGTATCCCATGTCAATAGTAGGCCCATATTTGAGATCTAAATAAGAAAATGATTCTTCAAAGGTAACCATGTGGTTGGAGGCTCCAGAATCTATGAGGAGGGCCTTTGATTTTGAAAAACCAGCCATCAATGCATGGCAATCCTCATGACCATCAGTTCCACTTCCAGAATCAGACATCTTTGCATATTTTGGAATAGCAATTTTTTTATGTTCAAGAAGCTTGGTTAGTAGGTCTAGTTTCTTGTGCATTTCAGCTTTCTCAGGATGGTTTCCTCTCTTGCAGTAGGGACATGTAGATCTCTTATGTTTGTCCTTCTTGGAGCTGGAGGCTCCTTTTGATGGACTTGACTTATTATTCAACTTGGATTTAGATGACTTCTTATCTTTGTCTTTTTGCCTCCCTTTCACATTCGTCCCACTTTCTTCTCCAGCTCGAAGAGCTAGATCTTTGGAGGCCTTGATGGCACCCATTTGAATCAATTTGTCCTCTTCTTGAATGAGAGCTTTAGTGAATACTTCTAAGGTTGGAAACTTCCATCCAAGGATTGAAATTCGTCCAAAATGGAAGGTAGATACAAAGACTGAAAACTGAGATCCTAGTTTGCTCAAAATGGAGAGCACCAATTGTTCATCAGTTTTAGTGATGCCACAATGCTTGCATTGTAAAACCAATTTCTGAAATTTTGAGAAGAATTCCTGAATGGTCTCGAAATCGCTAGGTTGTAGGGAAACCAATTCATTTTCGAGAATATGGCCTCTTATCCCATCTTGTTTGCCAAAAAGACTCTCCAATTTTGTCCATAACTCATTTTGAGTCTTCAATCCTTAAATGTGAAACAATAGATCTCTAGATATATGAAGGCATATGAAACCAAAGGCTTCATCCATTTTATTAAGATGCTTGGTTTTCTCTACAGCTGAATGTGGTTCGGTTTCTTTTCCCATTACCAATCTGGATAGTTGTCTATTCCACAAGTGTAATTTCATCTCACTCTTCCAATCAAATTAATTGAAGGGAGTGAGGATCATAGGAGAGGAAGGAGCATTCGAATTGCTCATCTTGACTGCTGGAACGAGTGCAAAAGTGAAACTATTGCTGCAACTGTTGGAACTTCGAAATACCTGCAAAAAACTCTTAAGAATGGAGGTATAATATACTCTCAAATGGCTCTGATACCATGTGAAGATGCTCACAATAGATCCAAGAGATGATATAAAACTCACAATGAAAGAATTTAGGAATAACAGAAGAAGAATAGAGCAGCAAAACATAGATCCAATGGAGCTTAGATAGAGGCAGAATAATTACACATGTTACATTAATTTGAATAGTAAAACAGTAATTATACAATGCTCAGGATTCGAATACACTAGGTGTGATTCGAATTAGCCTGCATGGATAGATCCAAAATCAGTGGAGTGTCATCAAAGCATAACTAGGAGTCCACCTCATCATCAGTGAATTCATCAATGCACAAGTAATGATCAACCAGGAGTCAAACTGAGTCTAACTGAGTCTGGTAGATGTAACTGAGTGTAACTGGAAAATGGAGGCACTATCTAAATTAAGGAGGCTCAGTGGAGGGCGAATGAGGAGCTAACTGAAGTCAGAATGAGCAGTCTAGTCTCACTGGAGGTCCATCGGAGTGATACAGTCAGTTGAGAGTCAGTCTAGCCTTAAATCAAGGAAAGAACTGATGATAACTCAACTAATTGAAGTACAACTGAATGGTGGGTGAGAGAGCGCGAGTGGCTTCCTTAATTCAAGGAAGAAGGGCGCACTAAGCTCTAGGAGGGATAAAACTAATCAATGAGAATCTCCCGGGGCTAGCTAACTGGGGGCTAGGTGTTGGGACTGATGACTAGGATGCATGCATGCAGAATGCATGCTGCATGCAGAAATGCATGCAAGACTGAATATGTAAATGATGAAAAATGTTGGTAGGACTAGGATGGAGTATAGGAATATCCTAACACCCCCCCTTAATCCATCCTGGGCCCTGGTAACTAGGACCAAAGATCACCCAATACAATCAAATAAATGATAAAATAAGAATTGTCCATAAACCGAGGAAATGGGGAAAACCTCATGGGAAAAATACCCCCCCTCAAAAGAATAGTAAAATAACTCAAAGAACCATGATACTAAGAAGAAAATAAAGAGGCTTTCATCAGTGAAAACTTTTGCAAAAAACTTGTCAAGTTGTTCCTCTATAGGATGCCAAAGCAGGTGCTAGATCTGGATCTGGTCTTCTAATGTTCCTCCCACTGTGTAGAGGATGTATTGGATGAAGCAAGTCTTTCAGGAATTCTTTCTGCAACTGGAACGAATGGATCATGATGAGTCTTCCCAATAGATGGAAGAGAGAACCCCACCATCATGTTGCATCTCTCATGGACAGGTAGATGGCATAATGCAAGGTTGGCATGATGTTGAAGTCTTGTAATTTTGTGATCAAACGAATCCTCAACTGTGTTCTCAATAGCTGCAAGGAGTGTGTGAGCCCATATTGGCCTTGGATCTAGATTGAGAACATGTGTTGGTTCTGGATCTGAAACTGAATGTTCTTGAAATTTGATCTCAACATCAAGATCTTGTTCTATATCTTCATCAGAAGAAGAGTCACTCGAATCTTCATCAAATTCTGAGGAAGTAGGAAAAGAGAAGGGCGGAAAATGAGAGAACTCATATGCCTTGGAGGCATGATTTTCAAACCCTTTTGCTATAGTCTTCCCAGTGGATATCTCTGTAATCTCAACTGTGTCGGGACCAAAGGTCACCTTCTTAGGTGATCCAGTGTGTATCATCTGATATACAGATAACAAATTTGCTGTCAAGGAGGGAACGAATAGAACATTCTTGAGCTTTCCATGCTCCATATGTATTGTACCCAATCCTTTGGCAGAGATCTGAGAGTTCTCACCCATGTGAATAGTAGGCCCAGCTTTGAGATCTAAATAAGAAAATGATTCTTCAGAGGAAACCATGTGGTTGGAGGCTCCAGAATCTATGAGGAGGGCCTTTGATTTTGAAAAACCAGCCATCAACGCATGGCAATCCTCATAACCATCAGATCCACTTCCAGAATTAGACATCTTTGCATCTTTTGGAATAGCAATTTTGTTATGTTCAAGAATCTTGGTTAGTAGGTCTATTTTCTTGTGCATGCAAGCTTTCGCAGGATGGTTTCCTCTCTTGCAGTAGGGACATGTAGATCTCTTATGTTTGTCCTTCTTGGAGCTGGAGGCTCCTTTTAATGGACTTGACTTATTATTCAGCTTGGATTTAGATGACGTCTTACCTATGTTTTTTTGCCTCCCTTTCACCTTTGTCCCATTTGCTTCTCCAGCTCAAAGAGCTGGATCTTTGGAGGCCTTGATGGCACCCATTTGAATCAATTTGTCCTCTTCTTGAATGAGAGCTTCAATGAAGACTTCTAAGGTTGGAAACTTCCATCCAGGGATTGATATTCGTCCAGAATGGGAGGTAGATACAAAGACTGAAAACTGAGATCCTAGTTTGCTCAGAATCGAGAGCACCAATTGTTCATCAGTTTTAGTGATGCCACAATGCTTGCATTGTAAAACCAATTTCTGAAATTTTGAGAAGAATTCCTGAATGGTCTCGAAATTGCTAGGTTGTAGGGAAACCAATTCATTTTTGAGAATATGGCCTCTTAGCCCATCTTGTTTCCCAAAAAGACTCTCCAATTTTTTCCATAACTCATTGGGAGTCTTCAATCCTTCAATGTGAAACAATAGATCTCTAGACATATGAAGGCATATGAAACCAAAGGCTTCATCCATTTTATTTAGATGCTTGGTTTTCTCTACAGCTGAATGTGGTTCGGTTTCTTTTCCCATTACCAATATGGATAGTTGTCTATTCCACAACTGTAATTTCATCTCACTCTTTTAATTAAAGTAATTGAAGGGAATGAGGATCATAGGAGAGGAAGGAGCATTCGAATTTCTCATCTTGACTATTGGAACGAGTGCAAAAGTGAAAGTGCTACTGCAACTGTTGGAACTTCGAAATACCTGCAAAAAACTCTCAAGAATGGAGGTAGAATATACTCTCAAATGGCTTTGATACCATGTGAAGATGCTCACAGTAGATCCAAGAGATGAAATAAACCTCACAATGAAAGAATTTAGGAATAACAGAAGAAGAATAAGGCAGCAGAACATTGTTCCAATGGAGCTAAGATAGAGGCAGAATAATTACACATGTTACATTAATCCGAATAGTAAAACATTAATTATACAATTCTCAGGATTCGAATACACTAGGTGTGATTAGAATTAGCATGCATGGATAGATACAAAATCATTGGAGTGTCATCAAAGCATAACTAGGAGTCCACCTCATCATCAGTGAAGTCATCAATGCACAAGTATTGATCAACCAGGAGTCAAACTGAGTCTAACTGAGTGTGGTAGATGTAACTGAGTGTAATTGGCACATGGAGGCACTAACTGAATGAAGGAGGCTTAGTGGAGGGTGCATGAGGAGCTAACTGAAGTCAGAATGAGCAGTCTAGTGTCACTGGAGGTCCATTGGAGTGATACAGTCAGTTGAGAGTCAGTCTAGCCTTAAATCAAGGAAAGAACCAATGATAACTCAACTAACTGAAGTACAACTGAATGGTAGGTGAGAGAGGGTGATTGGCTTCCTTAATTCAAGGAAGAAGGGCACACTAAGCTCTAGGAGGGCTAAAACTGATCAGTGAGAAGTTTCTGGGGCTAGCTAATTGGGGGCTAGGTGTTGGGACTGATGACTAGGATGCATGCAATTGCATTCATGCATGCAGAAATGCATGCAAGAATGTAAGTGAAAATGATGAAAATGTTGGTAGGACTAGGATGGAGTATAGGAATATCCTAACATTATTTCCTCCTAGATTTAAAACAATGTCACAATTAGAATCACATTCAACTATGTTCAAATTTCTGGATCTTAAAATGTAGGTATGAAATCAACCACTACAAATTTCTAGATCTTAAAATGTAGGTATGAAATCAACTATTTTTCATGCCTTTATCACTCGCGAGTTTCCCTAAAAAGTTACACTCGCTTGTTGTCTAAAGCTTCCTAGCACGTCAGTCGCTAGTTGCACAGCTTTCACTTGCGTGTTCCTCATAAATCACGAAAAATAAAAACAAATTTGAAATATGGGAAGTTGGAGTTGGTTTTCTAACTTCCACAACCACCCTATCTCACCCTCTCTCGAACCTACTCTCCTTGCTTTGTTATAAATACAAAGGGAGGGTCATGAGAGAAGCGGTTCACTCATTTTTACAAAGAAAAACTAGAGGAATTTTGGTAAAAGGAGAGAAGCAAGAGAGTCCATATCATGTTTCAAGAGGTGTTGTTACAGACTAAGGTAAATGTATATTGTTTTTATTTAATGCAATCAATAAAGAGATCTTTCCTTTCTCTCATTACTAGCATTTGATGTATGCATTAGATATTTGAGAGTAGTTTACATTTCTATGTTTATATGTTTTCTATGTGATTATATATCTATATCTGGTCAAAAGATTTGAGGAAGTTGACATTTTTTTGCAGGTCTTTGTGCAAGACTATGGAAGAAAGATTAGGGGATCAATTACTTGGATATCCCTTCTTTGATATAAGGTTCCAATTGCTTAACTTCAAAACCCTAGTTTGTTTCATGAATAATGTCTTGTTGTTTGTCTACAATTTTCCTTGGTTTCTACATGTTTAAGTCAGTATGATGGTGACCTCTTATCACCCCATTCATTAGGAACATTTTTCGTACAACAGAATTGGCGACTCCACTAGGGAAGCCTTGTTGCTTTGGGGGTCTTTTGATTGAATTTTCTTGAGTTTGAGTGTGTTTTTAGGTTTTAGGAGGAGTTTGCAGAGGGTTGGTACCCCTGTTCCTGACCAAGAACTAGACATTACTGATCATTTATTCTTCTTTTTAATTTTTTAAGGAATACTCACGAGTTACCTTTACTTACAGTGGCGAGCTCCCCTGATACCCATATGTTGAAGTTTTTAAATCTGTGAGTTACTCGCATGTTTATGTCTGTACAGTCGCAGGTACCCCTATAGGTTAAGGTTTTCCTACTAGGGTTCAATTTTTAGGGTTTTTCCTTGAATGTCGGTGAAGTCATTGCTCTTCAAAGGGTCTGTACAGTCACTTTATTGTATGTGTTTAAATTTTTACTCCTCCTTTAGCCTCCTTTTTATCTTAAAGCTTGTTAGGGTTTGTGCCTTGGTCTTGCATGCTTGAGTGTTTGGCTTGGTTGTACTTTGGTTGACCAGTGTTGGTGATGCTAAGACTGTCTGAGGGTTGTATGTAACCCTAAAGGGTTCTTCCTTTTATACCTTCTTTGTCTTTCAGTTCTTTAATCAAAGTATAGTATGCCAAAGTTAGTGAATTTGAATTTTCATTTGAATTGACTTGTTGAGCATGTAGTTTTCAGAGTTCTGAGAGGGTTAGAATTATGTTCTTATAAGCTTAGGTGCAAAGTTTTATATGCTTTGTTGTCAGCTTAGTGTAGTATGCTTGTTGATAAATACCTTTTTTCTTTTCATATTTAAAGAAAAATTTCAAAAACAAGTTGTTTCCTTCATAAGCATTGTAGTTTTATTTTCAAAAGTAGTTGTGTTCACATATCTCTATTTTTGAAAAAGAAAAAGAAATTTTTTACGTCATTAGACTTGCATTATCAGCTCTTTGATTTTGAAAGGAAAAAGTAAAAGAAAAAGAAGTGAAAGCATATTTTTTTAAGTATATTTATACATTTATCATGTTGTTTCCACATTTCAGTTATAACATCACCATGTGCACCACCACTACCTTCTGAGTATACAACAGCCTTAAAAAGAACAAGCCCAAGACCAATGATAATGTTAAGGGGGGTAAGAAATAAAAGAAGAAAGTAAATTTTCCCTGTAAACTTTGCAAGGTAGACCACTTGATTCATCAATGCCCCTTAATTGATGAAGCCCATCAGCTACTACAACAAAAGAAACCTATCATCATGAAGGATTCTTTTCCTAAGGGACAAAACATGGCTTCTTGTTAGGAACCCAAGTCAACACTTCTCTTTACTTTGTTAGTATATTGTTGTTGGACGCATATACTTTGTAAGTCATCCTATAGTATTTGTTGATCCATAGTTTGTATTAGCCCATGGTATTGACCCATAGTATTGAACACATATGCTTTGTAAGTCATCCCGCAGTATTATATGTTCCATGGTATTGACCCATAGTATTGGGCATAGACTTAGTATATAAGTGTGTGTCGAGGCCAATGAAGGCACCGTGAAGTTGTTTGTATTGAGTTTGCTCAAAGGAGGTTTCCCCCTCGAAGTGGCCTACGATCAATAAAAATATTATGTGATCCCATATATTGTGAATTCTATCAATTAATTGTTGCAGGTTCCTCACATCTAGTATCAGAGCACTTTCTTGGGCTCGTTGGGTGGAATTTCTGCCAAAAAAAAATTTGCATCTGTTGTAGGTTCAGATCTGGGAATAATCCCTATCCGCTTCACTGTGGGAAGTACTTGGAAATAAGCCCTAAAACTCATTGTGAGGAGTACCACAGGAACCCCGAAGTAGCTGGCCCATTAAGAGGACTTGCCAGCAAAAAGGGAAATGACCCCTACCTGATTGACTAGCTCCCACCTGTGAGGTAAACCAAGAGTTGTTGTTTGTGGCAAAGCGGTCATCAGTTTTACCTGAGCCGTGGAGTGAGGGGTACTTCCCCAATACGCAAGCTGTCAGACAACATTGGTGGCCGAGTGAAACCCCTGAACCATTAGGAAGTCGAGCATACCTGGGGTCCATATCTATTTTTAGTTGAACTATTTCCGATGACTTCCGCATCGTTGCGGATCCATCTGTTACCAATCACTTCCGTGCCGTTGCAGATCCATCTGTTGCCAATCATTTACGCGCCGTTGCAGATCCATTTGTTGCAGATCACTTCCACGGTGTTGCAGATACATTCCGACATTCGTTTCAGATCCAGCCGTTTTAGATCCATTTCGACCCATTTCTGAAAGTCATTTCAGATCCATTCTGGAAAAAAAAAGAAAAAAAAAGAAGAAGTTTTCTCCATATCTCATTTGTTTTAACTTTGTTTCCCCTGAAACTTTACTGACACCCCTGCAACCCCATTCTACATATTTCATTCCTAAGGACCCTATCCCAAATTTCACTTCCCAAAACGAGAAATCTCACATTTGTCTATTTTTAGGGTTTTCCATAACTTCTTCCATTTTCACCCAATCGCCTTCAAATTTTTCCACCGTCTTCATTCCCTATTTCTGCTTCTTTGTCCCTCTGTGACAAATTTTCTCATTCTTTCACCCCACTTATGAAATCCTCATTTTCTTCTTCCCTGTCCATTCGAAAGTGTCCAAAACCTAGTCAAACCCCAATTACCCATCCGAGTATTTTCCCAAATCCAAATTTCTCTTTATTAAATAAGCTTATGTTTGTGTTTTTCTACCCATTTACTCAAAAAAAAAAAAAAAAGACTCCTGGTTATGGTTGTCACCCGTGGAGGAATACAAATGATGGCGGAAGAAATTGCAGCCCTCAAAACAAAACTCCAAGATTTGGATGAAAAATTTCTTAGCTTCCATCTTCGGCATTCAGCAATGAACACTGGGTTCTCTTCTTCTATCAATTTTCGTGGGCCGAAGCTTGATTTTCCTCGCTTCAATGGTAATGATCCGACTGGATGGATATACCAAGCAGATCAATATTTCAGTCTGCATAATACTTTTGATGTCCAAAAAGTTCCACTTGCATCATTTCATTTGGAACAGGAAGCCCTTCAATGGTACCATTGGTACATCAAGGCTCATGACGAGCCAAAATGGACATATTTTTTTCAACTCCTTTTGCAATGATTTGGTCCTAGTGCTTTTGATGACTTCATAGGAGCACTCACTAAACTTCGTCAATTTGGCACTGTGAGAGAGTATTAGACAGAATTTGAGAAACTAGCCAATCACACAGAAGGATTGTTTGATAAATTCTACAGGAGTAGTTTTATCAGTGGTCTTAAGGATGAAATCTGCTCAGAGGTTAAAATGTTCCATCCCAACATAATGATGGAAGTCCTAGGGTTGGCTAAGTTGGCGGAGGACAAGATCACAGCCCAACAACGCTCCAAACCCACTTTTGTTCTATTCAGAAATATGGTTTCCCAATGAACTCCCATCACGCCAGCTCCTCGCACCACTCCTATCAAGCATTTGTCTGAAGCAGAGATGCGGGCACGTAGAGAAAAAGGTCTTTGTTATAATTGTGATTAGAAATTCACTCGGGGACATAGATGTGTTGAGCCACAACTCTATCTCTTAGATGTGGATTATCTTCCTGCCTCTGAACTTGGTGTAGAAGCTCTAGATACACTGGATGATCAAGTCGACATTCAGCAGCCGCCTGTTGACCCTCCGTCTTCGGATAACCATCCAGAGATATCTCTCCATGCTTTAGCCAGAGTCACCACCTAACAAACAATGCAGGTCAGGGGTTACTTCAAGAAGACCCATCTTACAATACTCATTGATTCTGGTAGCACTCATAATTTCGTTGACCATTGGATTGCCAAATAGGATGATTGTTTTGTCCATCCTTGCTCAAACTTTGAAGTCATGATTTCCAATGGGGGAACCTTACCTTGCAAGGGGAGTGTCACAATGTGTGTATCTCTCTGGAATATTATAACTTGCGCTCTGACATGTTTTCCTTGTCCTTAGGAGGATGTGATGTGGTTCTAGGCGTTCAATGGTTACTCACACTTAGCACCATCTTATGGGATTTTGCTGAACTGTGGATGCAGTTTTAAGTCAATGGGAAATAACACAAATTTACGGGCTTACAACCAGGGTCTCTCTGCATCATCAGTTCACATCGCTTGGAAAATATCCTTAAGAAGAATTCACATGGTGTCATCGCTCAACTCCATTCCATTCAGATGCACCCATCAACGGTCTCCACTACTTCCTTGGATAGATATGTGGGTGTCTTTGCTGAACCAGTGGGCTTGCCTCCTTCAAGAGACCTTTTCAGTAAGAATTTAGTCGCATCTACATCTGAGAAGGAAATGATAGCTATTTTCCATGCAGTATAGAAGTGATAGCCATACCTATTAGGGAATTATTTCTGCATCAAGACTGCTCACCATAGTCTGGAAAATTTCCTAGAACAACGGGTCTCCTCCCAGCACACCTGAAATGGGTTATCCAACTCATGCGTTATGCCTATTCGATCACTTACAAGAAGGGTAAGGACAATCTGGTGGCGGATGCTCCTTCTCACACATTTGATGACCCAGTTTCTCTTACAGCTATTTCTCTGCTTGTTCCAAATTGGTTGCAATCTGTTCAACAGGGCTATGTCTTCTATGAACTCCCTGCTTCTCCATCGGCACGGCACTCTGGGTTCCTCAAAACGTATGACTAGGAACAGTGTAACTTATTTTTGCAGGGACTGAAAATGAAAATTCAACAAATAATGGCTGACTGTGATACTTTCCAGATCAACCAGGGTGAAACGACAATCCTTTCGGGACTGCTCGAAACCTTGCCCATCCCTACACATATTTGGACAACTATTTCTATGGATTTCCTTGAAGTGCTCCAATGGTACAATACCACATCTAAAATGACACCATATGAAGCAATCTATGGACAAGCACCGCCATTTCTTCTTCCATACACCCTCAGCAGTTCCCCAGTTCAGGAAATTGACTTGGTTCTTCGAAACCGCGATCAGATTCTTCTCATTATGCAGGACAATCTTCACATGGACAGAATTCAAATGAAACTGCAAGTCGATCAGCACCGCTATGAGCGCACCTTTCAAGCAGGTGATATGGTTCTTCTTCATCTCCATACTTCCAAGCAATCCTCCCTGCAACTCAAAATGCGCTAGCTTCTCTCTCAATCTATCACAGAGGTATTAATTCAATGGCACTAAATGCAACTTGAGGATGCTACAGGGGAACCACTCCTTCAGATTCCGCATCAATTTCCACATCTAAAGCTCTGAGGACAAAGTTTTTCTAAGGGAGAGGGGATGTTAGGAACCCGTTTCAACACTTCTCTTTACTTTGTTAGTATATTGTTGTTGGATGCATATGCTTTGTAAGTCATCCCGTAGTATTTGTTGTCCATAGTTTGTATTATCCCATGGTATTGACCCATAGTATTGGATGCATATGCTTTGTAAGTCATCTCGTAGTATTATATGTTCCATGGTATTGACCCATAGTATTGGGCATACACTTAGTATATAAGTGTGTGTCGAGGCCAATGAAGGCACCATGAAGTTATTTGTATTGAGCTTGCTCAAAGAAGGTTACCCCCTCGAAGTGGCCTGCAATCAATACAAATATTTTGTGATCTCATATATTGTGAATTTTATCAATTAATTGTTGCAAGTTCTTCACACTTCTGGTGGATCTAGTGCTGGGGGCACCCAAGGTGCCACATCATTTGATAAGTCGTACATAAATATGGTTAGTTCAAAGGATTTATTACAAACCAAAGTAAGAAACTATATCCGCGAATCATCACAAAAATACAAAGAGACTCTTGAGGTGTCAGCTCCTCTTCATATCGAAAGGCCAGTAGACCCTATGCCAAAGATACCGAAAGGTGTCTATAAGAGAGCTTCACACAAGCCCAATTTGAGGGCTTCTCCCAACTATTATGTTGTGGAATACTTATCCCAAACACTGTGTGCTATGTCATCTTTAGAAGTTCTGCAAATTTTCCCTTCACAACGGAATGCGCTTCTGGTAGCTATAGGAAGTCTTCATTCCTCCAATTTGTTGGTGAAGTTAGTTATGTTTGATGTCAAACCTCGTTTGTCGTATCACGTCGCTTTCCAAATTGAAGTAGTTCATGGTTCTAAAACCATCGGACGAACAGTTATAGATGAAGGCGCATTTATGTGCGTGATGGTTATTTCTTATTGCCGAGATTTAGGCTCCCCTCAGTTGGTTCCTTCAATAACACTGCTTACTGCTTTCGATGGAAGATCTTTCTGTCTGCATGGAATTTTACCCTCTTTTGAAATCCAGTTAGCAGGGAAAGTGGTTTCAGTGGGATTTGAGGTTGTAGATGCTCCTCTTGACTACAATCTATTGTTAGGAAGGAGTTGGACGTATGCTATGCAATTTGTTCCATCGTTCATTTTTCGGGTCTTGGTATTTCCTCATGAAGAAAAAATTGTCATAGTTGACCAATTGTCCTCTACCCGAAAAAATAACACAACCTCTTCGAAACCAAACATTCCGATAATTGATTAGGTACATCGACCTAGTGAGATTTTGGGAGTAGGTTTATTTTCTTCTCTTATGGGAACTTTTGATTTTCTTGCTCCCGTAAGTTATATTGGTTCTGCAAGTACTCAAAACATTGTTTCAGTATCTAAGGATGTTTTTACAATTTCTAATAAAATTGATCCTTGGATATTACCCACTCAAGATGAACCAGTAGTTCCCTTATCCATGGTATAGGTTTCTTACCAAGCATTGCAAGAAATTTCCATGGATCCCATCTCGACTCCTTCAATCTCCCACGAGTTAGATGTCGATTATGATCCTGCTTGGGCAATGGAATCCGCTCATTATTTCGACTATTTAGACACAGTTTTGCCTTCGGATGAAGCGATTTTGGAAGAAATGGTAGGCATGGATCAACCTTGGGAACACATGCATCATAGATCTTACTTCCTTCCAGAGTTGGACAGGATTGAGAATGAGGAGTTCCATGTGAGACTAAGTGGGGATGTTGATCAGCCTACTAAACCTTTAGTGAAACAGGGAATTTTCGCTGAAGGAAATATGGCTAATATATCAGAAAAAATCCCGATCAATATCTCTATAAAACCTAATTTCATGGAAAATATCTTCATTGGTGCGAGTTGTTCTCCTGAGGAAGTTCACATGTATACCGATCTATTTAAAGAATTATGCGATGTTTTCGCCTGGTCAGATGAGGAGATGCCAGGCATTGACCCATCTATTGTTGAACATGAAATTAATACATATCCAAATGTGAAACTCGTTCGACAAATGGAACTATGCGGTTTGAAAGCCTTCTATTATCCTTCAATGCATGGCAGGCACCTTAACACCTGTCATGAGCCAAACACCACCTATCCCACAAATGGAATTCATATACTTTTGGGGGTGGCCTTCTGGTTGGTGTTCACTTGCATTTAGGACAATTAAGTATATTTTTATATTATACTTATTTTTCCTATTAAATATTTAAATATTGTTTTTTTTTATATTTTGAAAAAAAAAACAAATTTACTATATTCACACCTAAAAATCATATAAAAAAATTTAACCAACCATCCAAATTTATCGCATAATATTTAAAATAAAAATAAAAATAAATATGATTGAAATACATGAACCTCATAATTACATCTAACTCACAAATAATTTTATTAAAAATGAATATGATAAAGCACACTAAACATCATAATTACACCTAATAAAGACATCAACAATGATCAAGATTGAACATATTCTGAAATGTGAATGGAAAAGGAATTCGTGCAAAATGTGATAGAGGTTACAACATAGAATTAAATGTGAAAATAAGTCACAAATATTTTTATTAAAAATAAATATGATGGAAGTACACTAACCTCATAATTACAACCCAACATAGACATGAACTCTGATAAAAGACAACATATTTTATAGAAATGTGAATACATGGAAAACGTGATAAAGGTTATTAACAGAAAATTAAATTAAATGTAAATAGAAAATGAATTACGTGAGAAAGAGTCCACAATTAAGTCAAATAAACATATTTAAAATGGTCAAAAGTTAAACCAATGTCCCTTTTGGTACGCACGAATCTTTGAAAGCAATAAAGGAGTCCACAACAAACTTTTTCCATACACAAGAGAGAATAATTAGAAAAGTCGACGATAAGTCAAGCAATTATATCTAAAATGGTCAAAAGTTAATGCAATGTTACTTTTGATATGTACTAATTTTGTAAAGATTTCAAATTATTCGAAATATGGTTATATAAAATAATTTCACAATATATTTGTTGGTTTAAGTGGATTTAATGGTTAAGAACATGTGTTTCTTTTTAGGAGATCATAGGATCAAATAGGGTATGTACAACAAGGTTGAAATTTGACGTCTTGTTTTGCACATTAAGAAATTTTAATATGAAGTTTTAAGTTTAACATTGCCTTTCATTTAATGTTTAAATCTTAATTTTACTTGTCATAATAATAAATGATTTTTTTTTTAAATAACATTTATAATAACTATATGAAACATTGATCCCCGGATGCGGGTGATGATAGGTGTAGGAGGGATGTCATGGTGGGAACAGGTGGCAGTCCTAACTTAACACGTGGAGCATGCTAGCATTGATTATGGCAGGTGTTAATGTAAGGGAAGTCGGAGATGATTTCAGGAGGGTGATCTTCGTACAAGGCAGTCTCATGCAAGGAGGTAGATTGTGGGAGGGTTAGTTGATGGACTATACATTACGTGGGTGGGAAGGGACAGAATCCATAATGGAAGTTGGTGGGAGGGGTGTTGATTATCCGGGCATCAGGAGGATGGGCATTATCAATTTTGGGGAATTCTCCTGCAGTGATTTGCTCGCTGCCTCAGGCCATTGCTGCCTTTTGTGCATTCAACACGAGGTGGTGTATTCTAGCAACGTGAAGGGTGGTGGAGCAGGTGCATGCAGCGCGGCTGGTCGTTGGGACGAGTCTGGTCTGGAGTTCGATAGAGGCATGGATTTGGAGGTGCATTTGGGTGTTGAGGAAGAAAGGGGGAGGAACAGGGTGAGTCAGGAGCAATTATGTGTTTCTCACGCAATGTGGCAATACTTCTCATTTATCCCCACGTCAATTCGAGCAGGGCTAGAAATCCTAGAACAGGGCGTTTGGAGGGAGGTGGAGGAAGCGGTTCTATCTGTGGAGGAGGCAGCGATGGAATCCTAGATTCAGTAACTTGGGTCCTCACACGGCCGCCAGAGTCTGTATGAATGAACTATCACCCTGTATTGGGTGGTGAAAGGCCTGCTTAGCAAGGTTCTACTGGAACGTGAAGAGAGGAGAGAGTTGATGACATACTGGTGGCGTTCTGGAAGGAGCTCTATTCGGAAATGAGGTTGTTGCACATGAAGATTGATGCAGTGGGGAAGGAGTTGGGGATTCCTGTCCTTCCGCAGATGGGGATAGTGGCTTCGGTAGCGGGTGGGATGCAGACGGTAGGTCTGAACCAGGCCGGCGGTCCGGGTGGTGATGTTTCGACTCCTCCAACGACGCGTAACAAAGTGCCTTAAGGGTGGTGGTTTGGATTCTCTATAGGTTTTTTGTTGTTTGTTAGTTTTTGAATGCCTGTATTTTGTTTTTGCTGCAAAGGGTGTGTTAATCTGAAGTTGGGTGATGGTATCCAAGATATAGTCAATCTCGAGGTTGTCGATTTTTTGGCTACGGGATGTATATGTTGTATTCGAATGGGGAAATGATGAACAATCTCTAGTTTGTAGGCTTTGTTTTCTCTTCCGGGAGAGGGGTCATAGGAGTGCTTGTTGTATGTTTATTATATCTATGTAGAAGGTTATATCAAACTGCCAGGAAAAGCTCTTAGGTTGGTGGATATTGTAATGTTTTTATATAATCTATTAATATAATACTTCTTATAAAAAAAAAAACTATATGAAACATTGAATTCTCATATCTTGCCTCATATAAAACAAAAATAAAAAGTTTACTAAAATATAATAAACAAAAAAAACATAATAAACATAATGATTAAACCAAGCACACACATAATGACAAAGAACCTGTTTATCCTAGAAACCTTTAAATAGGATTCTTCACAAGCAATACAATGGGCCATTACCATGGGCCACCAAATACCATGGGTCCAAAAAACCATGATCGAGTCAAGTTTACCTAACAAGGGCAGACAACGATACCATGAAAAAAATCAAAATTTTCATATTTAAAATAGAAATATAAAGATAAAATATAGAAAGGTGTGTGTGTGTGTGTGTGAGAGAGAGAGAGAGAGAGAGAGAATGTTATCTATTACTATTACTAAATAATTATTAGTAATTAAATGTGTGGGGGGGGGGGGCTTGGGTTATAGATATTAATGAAATGTAAAAATAAAAATGCACTTCAAAATGTCAGGAGAAATTAAAATTCACACTTCATTAATGACATTTGATTTTATGAAGTGGTAGTATTTTGACGTGAAAAATGGAAAATGACGGCTATTTACCCATCAAATTTCAACCCTGATTTACACCTCTATACACTTTAATAGTTAAATCGCTACACAAAGGGGGGTCCCTTGTCCCATAAACAAGGGGGTCTAAAACATCAAATTGGTGTTTGGCTTGGATTTGACCTTAAAAATAAATTATTATTATTATTATTATTATTATTGTGAGATTTGAAAATACTATTAATTCATAAAAAAAGATAATTGTAAAAAGCCAAGCTGTCCAAGTGGTAGAGTGTAGAGAAGCCATGCATGACAAGAGGATCTCAAAAATCTAGGAACAGAAGTCTACAACGTTGTCCAAAACTAACAATGTCTATGAGTTGCAGTAAGAGAATGTTTGACACTGATCCCCCACAGGCCGGGGTTATGACCCGTAAAATTCAAATTGAACAACAGACCAGAACCATGCAAATCAGCCCGAGGGCTATTCATCATCAGAGAGAGAGATGGAGGAAGGAACAACACCTTCCATATTTCCCATTCCCGTGTTGCCGACAGTAGCAGGACATCGTTTGAAGACTAGCTGGGTATCCATGTCTTGTTGGGGCGGAGGTCTGGTAAACACTTTCCTCGTGATGGCCCAAGCGAGTGCATCTAGTTTCGCATGGATCCTCCCCATTTCCTCACACTGTCACCCCATTTCCTCACTCTGGAACCGGAAGAGGGCCAGCATGGTTTCTTCAAGGTTTGAGATGCGGTCCACTAGTGGCAAGGCATTCTTCTCCGACCTGAGCAGGCCCTAAACCAATCCTACATTACTAAGACATCAGAGCTTTGGTGGTCCATAGAACTCCAAGTGTTTTAGTATGCCACATTTTTTGCATACTCATAGACACGGTATCCTCCACCAACCCACCCAAATCCTCGGCTAACTATGTTGTAGAAGGGAAGCCACATTTTTTCTTCGGGTGGTTCTCCAAACGTAGGGTGTGAGCTCAATCCGAGTCCAAAATCTTCCTTTCAAAGAATCCATGTACTATTCCCATCTCTCGTAGGGTATGCGGCATATGAGAGTGTCACGACTCATTCACCATTTTGTTGGGTGTGACTTTCATTCTTTCCATGGTTGCCCTGATTGTAGAGAAGAAACAACCCAGGTGCCTTCTCATGGAGAGATCCGAGATAAAAATCAATTCATAGAGGAGGAAAGAATGTTGGTGGGGCGAGATGTCGTTCTATGGCCGAGCTTTAAGCCTTTGCTTCCTTGTTCAATACCCAGACGCATGCAATTCATGTGAAATGCCATGCCTGCCACCCTCAGGCATTATTGCCATGAAAAATCCCTCAATCGAGCCAGTGTATCTTCCAGTGTGTCTGTGTACAGATCCTTTCATCCTTGCCTCACCATGGTGAGAGCACCTTCCAAGATAGGACCTGCAGTTCTTGCCACGCATGGATGTAGTCCGCTTGTTTCCACTCAGATTACTGCATGGTACGGCCATTTTCTTAAGTAGTGAGGAGGCCACTTGATGTTGGAATGCCACCCGAATCACACCCATCGTGGGGAATTATTAAAATGTTAGGAGGATATGGGGGTGGGATTTGATCCACTTATGTGTCCATGGGTCACGAGATCATTTAATACAATCTATTTGGGTGGAACCAAACGTTCGACCACTACCTCACAGTGCCCCCATGGCTCGAGGTTCGGCCCTCATTGGAATTGAACCTTACCCACAGGTGAAAAACTCCTCGCTCTTCACCAATGGATCTAACCCCTTTAGGATAAATTTTACGAGGACATGGGGGTGGGCTTTGATCCACTTATGTGTCCACGGGTCATGAGTTCATTTAATACAATCTCTCTGCGTGGAACCACACGTTCGATCACTACCTCAAATTATTATTATTATTATTATTATTATTATTATATAAAACTAAAATTATACATGATATATAAATAAATTTAATTGTCTTGGAGCATGATTTTAAACTATTTTTTCCTAATTATTTAAGAGCTTGTCGCCTTTAAACATAAGGAAATAAGTTAACATTCAACGTTCAAAAACATAAAGCAAAAATGTAATTTTTCATCTTTAAGCATAACTAACACCTTAATTTAAGTGACTAGGTTTTGTTTGCACACAATGATGTATTTGTACTTTGGGTCCTAGAGATTGTATCAACAAAGACTAAGGTAATAACCTTGAATATTCAAGTTTTTTGTATTTTATTTATTTTTAAGAAAAATAATTACTTCCATGACAAAAAAAACTCTTTAAAATAATATAATTTTTTCATTATTAAAAAATTTAATGTAGAAATAAATAGATCCACTTATGAAATGTTGGATATCATGTTATAGTTATTGAGATATTGAAGTTGTGTCTAGTTGTTATTGATTATATTCTTCATTAAACTGCATCCCCATATCATAAGACTTCGCCTAAATATATAGACTATGTGAGTGAGTCGACTGGCTTGAACAAAGCCTTTCAAATTCTCACAAAGAGAGTCTCTTTGAGGTAAATGAGTTTGTCATTAGACTAATATTATTATTTTATTATTAGAAATTCAACATTCAATTTAACAATAGATAATATAGCCAATAATATTTAACTTGGTCAATATTAATAACCATCATTAGCCAAAATTAATTTATATTTCTCAATTTACTTGAGTTTCTTAGTATTAGCTATATTATTCATGTTAGCCAATATTAGTTAACTTAATTAAATTTTGGCAGCATAAGCCAATAATACTCAACATTACTCAACTTAGACAACATAAGGGAACATTATTCAACATTAGTCAACATCACAACATGACATATCACTTGTATTCCTTATCAAGCAATGCTACAAAGTAACAATATCTTATTTTTTACCAAGCATATTAATCTTGTTAAAGATTGATTAATCATAACTAAACCTAATTAAATCACAATCTTATTGAATTTAAATTAGCAAATTATTATTGTTGTTAGACTAAGTTAATAAGTAGACAAACGCAATCTGTTTCTAATGGAAATTCTTTTCCAAATCCAATAGGAATTTTACGCGAAGTTTTAGTTCTGCCATATTAATCGGAAATTTACCCTTGGGGGTTTTGGCCTAGTTTAGAATGACCCACATTGTTGGTTTTTTGAAAAATTAGTGGATTACGGTTGAACTTTTCCTTCACATATTAAACTCGCCAGAAATATTGAATATGTCGACTTATCAACTCACTCCATTATTATTCATTGTTTCCCCAAATCATTAAATAGTCAACATATGTCTACTCCTTCAACAACTCAATATAGTGATCATACTCAATTGAATGCAACTCCTTCATAAATTAACGTAGTCAAAATATTTATTAATAGTCAACTAAGTTAGCATCCACAACTTAATCCAAATAGTCAAGATGCAACATAATCAACATAAGAAACAAAGTGAACACAATCAAGAGAGTCAACATAGTCCACTCTATCAACATAGTTAACATATTCAACATAAATTCACATGTTTAACAATGGACACAATCAACTTAGTCAATAATCAACATAAAGTCAACTCCTTCAATACTCATCATAGTCAACTCCATCAGTCATCATAGTCAAGTCCTTCAATAGGCAACATAATCAACCAAGGTCGGTTTCATTTATAATCAACATAGTAAAAAAATCCAACAAGATGAAAATAGACAACCCCTTCAACATTTTGCATAATCACATATGGTTCACAACTTAGCATAATCAATAATATAGACAAAGTAATCGATATATGTCAATTCATTCAATAGTTGACATAGTGCACAAAATAGAATGATCTAAAATGGATCAATATAAGTTGTCATCTGTTTTGGTGCTTTCGAGGTCAAAAGATTGGATGAATTGGCTTGTAGAGCCCATTCTAGGGGTAGATATCCCTTTGCATATTTGGGGGCCAGAACCTTCCATGGATTGTTTTAGGGTCTAAATGATGTTATTTAGGGTCAAAATTTCCATCGATTTTTCATTTCCATTCATGTGATTCTACACTCTGAGACCTTTCCAATGGTCCAAGAAATGCCTCGAACAGAGTATGTATGAAGAAGTTATGCCTCTCACAAGGTGACCTATCCAGTTGACCACCATGTACCATGTGTATTCTACGTCGGCTCTTGTTTCTCACACATGTGGATCTAGTCACATATGAAATTTCAAGAACATTCTAAAAGGTTCAAAACCCTAACCCTAATTGGTATTTAGGGCATGCAAAACCCTTAAACCTAACCCTAGATAGCTATTGGGCTATGTTAAATACTAGGCTGCTAAGAAAATAAGGGTTTCCATTCTTTTGATGTATTGTATTGTTCCATAGTTGAGAAACAACATGGGAGTGGATAATAGAGCATAATAGAGGGAGGAGGAGATCTTGTAGTAGCCGTTATGGCTACAGAGTCATAGGTAACTCCATAGAGAGTACCATTTTCTTTGTATTTGCATTCTATATAAAAGAGCATAGTCCTAATTATTGGCTAGATTTTTCTCCATAGTGGGATTTCCCAAGGTATATCTTGTGTTATTTGTGTGTATTTTGTATTTCTTTTCCCTAGTTATTTTTTTGACAATTCCAATTATTTAGCATTTTATGGAAATAAACTAATAAAAAGAATTAAGTTGTAAGATCCATTGTGATGAATTCCTCCAGTGGAATATCCATGGCAATTTACGGATCATCTTGGTATCTCAGTGGTTTTCTTTTGGTTTTTGTGGGAAATTGCAAGATCCAATAGTTAGTGAAATAAAGTCTTCAAACCATAGCCATGGTGGACGATTCCGGTGAAGTGGAGAGCAATTATGAGTAGCAATTTGTAAAGATGAAAATATAATTCATCAATATCTCATGCAACATGTCAATCCTCATGGTGGATCTAGAGAGCAAGTTTGGATTTTTTGATGATTTTAGAGGCTCTAACTTAGAGATCAGAGCAAAGGGGAAATCGAAAGATAAAGACAATTCAGGAAAGGAATTGAGGAAAGAGATTAAGAAAGAGTTGTCGACTTCTAGTACCAATATTCCTTCCTAGGCTTTATTCAAGATAGAAGCGAAAGTCAATATCAAGATGTACTAAGCTGAGATCGATGTTTTAAATTTGAATCATTGGTTGTAGCAATTAGAGGTCTATTTTAGTATCCACAAGATAGATGAGGAGCATAAAATTTCATTTGCTCGACTAAAATTAGAGGTCTGTGCATTAACCTAGTGGGAAATCCAAATAGAGGCACTTGTATTGGAGGGTGATCTTCCGACAACTAAGAGGGAGGATTTCAAAACCCTCATTAAGTTTGAGTTCTACCCTATCAAGTATGTAGAGGACCAATGGATCCATTGGCATTACTTCAGGAAAAGGAAAGGGCAGAGTGTGCAAGAGTACACCACCAAATCCAAGAAGATGGCTATCATGTTGGGTATCTCACTCAAGAATCCAGAAGCACTCCTCAAAGTATCTAGGGCATATATACAGTCATTTATGGAAGCAAGTGATGCTCTTCAAGACCAAGACAATTGATGAGGATTTTGTGCAAGCATGGTACCTGGAAAATATATGTCATAAGAAAGGATAGGCAAGTGCTTCCAAATAATATTAGAACCAAGATGCTTCCAATGAGGGGACTAAGAAGTGGAAGGGAAAAGATAAGAAGACTACAGCCACAACACATAGGTGCAAGAATCCAAAAAACCATTGTAACCATTGCAACATTTATGGTCACACTAAATACAACTGTTGGAAGCTACATCTGGAGCTAAACCCTAAGAACCACAAGAAGGATGCTAAGAAGAAGAACCTTCTAGCCTTGGATTCAAGCAAAGAGTTAGAGAGCATCTCAGATGTGGAGGAGAATATTGTCTACACTTCAGTGCAAAAGGAGGTGAATCTGAGTAGTCTTCATCATAAGGAAGAGAAGGAAATGACAAAATTCTTCCATATCAAGATCAAGATTAAGAATACCAAGTTGAAGCTCTATTTGATCTCATTTCACAGGCCAATCTCATAGCAGAATATCTAGTAAGTAAGATTGGATTGCAAGATTAAATTTGCAATCAGTGCAGATTATATTGATGAAGTGGAAGTAGATGTAGCACCCCTTGATGTTTGTGGTGTAGTGTTTGGAAGTTGCTACATGTATCAAAGGGATGTGATCTTCATGAGGAGGTAAAACCAATACCACTTGATCAAGGATGAGAAATATTTTATCATCAATGTGCACAAGGATAAATCGAAGATATCACTGGTAAGTGCCAACCAAGAAGAAAATTTGATCAATTTGAGTAGAAAGTTTTTGTTTATTTTCTTAATATATAATCAGCAAGAAGGTGAATCGATAAAATTGAAGGAATCTGTAAAGGGATGTACCAAAGAGCATAAAAATCAGTTTGAGAACTTTCTACACACAATAAAGAGAAGTGTTCCAGGGTCCTAGAGGGATACCTCCTAAGAGGGAAGTGGAACATGAGATAAAACTACATCCAAATTATCCATTGGAAAACATCGGCATGTACAGATAGTCTCTTCTAGAAGCAAAAGAAGTGAAGAAGTAGTTGCAGCAATTGTTCGAGAAGGGACTAATCCAACCAAGCACCTTACCTTCCGAGTCACCTATTATCATAGTATCCAAGAAGGATGGGACTTGGAGGATGTGTATTGACTACAAATATATGAATAATATCATGCTCAAGAATTGATACCCTCTGCCTAGGATCGATGATTTTCTAGATTAGTTGCAGCATGACAAGTACTTCACCAAGTTGGATCTCAATTTGGGATACACTAGGTACAAGTGAAATAAGAAGACACCTGGAATACCACCTTTAAGACTAGGTAAGGTCTGTAGGAATGCTTAGTAATGCCTTTTGTTTTGTCTAATGCACCAGCTACACTTATGTGTTTTATGAATGATGTGTTGCACCCCTTCTTAGATTCATTTGGGATAGTGTATTTAGATGATATATTGGTCTATATTGTTTCCGAGGAAGAGCATATCTCACTTCTCAAGTAGGTGTTGGAGACCTTGAAAAAATACCAACTACTAGAAAACCTTACGAAATGTGAATTTTCTCAACAATCTTTGGTGTACCTAGGGTTTGTGATTGGTGGAGGAGATCTTACGATTGATCACGTAAATATGGAGGCCATTACTAAATGGAATACTCCTATAAATGTCACTAAAGTTAGGAGAATTATGGGGGGAACCACAATACCTTCGGAAGTTCATAGCTTCATTTTTTGTTGTGGTTGCACCTCTCCATTCCATAACAGCCAACATCAAGGGGTTCCAGTGGGGAATGAATCAGTAGAAATCCTTTGACGAACTCAAGCAAAAGATCATTCGGGCACCAATTCTCACATTTCCTAATTTGCAGAAGCCTTTTGAATTGGAGATAGATGTAAGTGGGTATGCTATGGGAATGGTTTTAATTCAAGGAGGGAGTTCCATGGAGGAGTCATGAACTACCCTTCATATGACAAGGAACTATATGCCTTGTTTCAAGTTGTTAAGAAGTGGAAGCATTATCTAATGGGTAAGGAGACCATCATTCACACTGGTCACCAATCATTGTAGTATTGTAGGCCTAGAGTAATCTACAATAAACAGGACACTACAAGTGGATGGTAATTTTTGCAGCAACTCCATCTAATCATTAAAGACAAGAAGGGCAGTACAAATAATCTAGAAGACATGCTCTCAAGTCCACCTATAGACAAGATCACAACTTTGGGTACTCTTATGCATATGGAACCTTTCACCATGATCAATAGAAGGAGGAACACACAAAAGATGAGGACTTAAAGGAGGTATTTCAGCAGCTACAAGGCCAATTCCATGTAGAATAAGGTGACAACAAGGTTTACTAGCATATCCAAGATGGGTTACTCTACAAGCTGGACAATACCCATGTTCCTAAAGTTGAGAGATGCTCACACCTATAAAGTTGCAGGGAATTTTGGTGTTGGGAAGACAATTTCCAACTTACAAAGGTATGTTTATTGGCCTAGAATGTAAGAAGATGTATCTCGATTTATTTGAGGTTGAATGCTTTGTTGTACTAGAAATACCAATAATAGAAAGTAAGGTCTATAATATCCCTTTGCATGTTTTTGAAATACCATGGGAGAACATCTCCATGGATTTTGTGGGTGGTCTACCAACCACTAGGAAGGGACATGACTATTTATTTGTGGTATTTGATAGATTCAGCAATATGTGCAATCTTATGCCTTGATAAAATACCATCAAAGGATAATAAGCGGCAAACATGTTCTTTGAACAAGTCTGAGTTCACTTTGGGATACCAAGGAGCATCATCTCAAATAGGGATACCGAATTTCTTAATGCAATTTGGACTACACTTTAAGTTGAAGTGATCTATAGCATTCCATCTGTACACAGATGGCCAAACAAAAGTAGTCAACAAGAATTTGGTGCATCTTTTGAGGGGTTACAATCAAAAGCATCCAAATACTTAGGATGAAAATGTGATCTACATCCACCACTCCTGTATTAGAGCAATCCACACTTCCATTGGAAAGTTCCCTTTTGAAATTTGTTTTAGGGAACTACCATCTTCACCTCTAGATGTTGTTTATGGGAAGCAATGGGAAGTGATGGAAGACACCACTAGCGAAGCATTAAGAGATGAAAAATTAGTTAAGAATATCAGAAAAATCCATTGTCAAGTACAAGAGACATTGAATAAGTCATAGGAAAAGTACAAGATGGGACATGACCAACACGAGGTTGAGAAAACATTCAAGGTGGTTGACAGAGTATGGTTACACTTGAAGAAGGAAAGACTACAAGGTCCTGATAAGAAGATCAAGGCACTATGGTACGGTACTTTTGAAGTGTTGGAGAAGGTAGGATATAATTCCTATAGACTCACTCCACCCCCATATATGCACATTTACTCAGTAGTGAATATGTAAAATCTGAAACTCTATGAACCTTCCATGTTGGACCAAGAACTTGAGTAGGTCTTGCCTTCTGTAAAGTACTTAGCACCAAAGTCTCAAGAAGAGTTAGCAGAAGACACAGTTTTACAAAAGAATTCAAGAACAACCAAGTGAGATCAGTATGAACTCTGGTAGGTGGGGTCGAAAGGACAAGTTCCAAGCAAGGCTAAATGGTACTCCAAGGAGAAGATAGAGGAAAATTTTCCTCACCTCATTAAGTAAAATATTTTTTTGACCAAAATCCTCCCAAAAGGGGGAGGTGTAATCTGAAATGGATCAATATATAATTTTTCATCTATTATGGTTCTTTTGGGGTCAAAAGATTGGATGAATTGGCTTGTAGGTCCCATTCTAAGGGCGGGTCTCCCTTTGCATATTTTGGGTCCAGAACCTTTTGAGGCTTGTTTGAGGGTCTAAATAATGTTATTTTTAGTCAATTCATGTGAATCTATATTTCAATACCTTTCCAACGGTCCAAGAAATCACTCAAATGGAGTCTGTATGAAGAAGTTATGCCTCTCGCAAGTTGACTTATCCAATTGACCACCATGGTACCAAGTGGATTCCACATCAACTCTCATTTCTCACACATGTGGAGATAGTCACATCTGAACTTTCAAGAACATTATATAAGATCCAAAACTCTAACCCTGATTAGGAGTTAGGGCATGCAAAAACCCTAAACCTAACCCTAGACGGCTAAGAAAGTACCGACTTTCTTTGTATTTGCACTCTATATAAAAGAGCAAGGCATAGTCCTCATTGTTGGCTAGGTTTTTCCCCATAGTGGGTTCTCCCAAGGCATTTCTTGAGTTATTTTTATGAATTGTGTATTTATTTTCTCTAGTTATTTTTCTTACATTTCTAGTTATTTAGCATTTATTGAAATAATCTAATAAAAAGAACTAAGTTGTAAGATCCGTTGAGATGAACTATTCCAGTGGAATATCTACGACACTTTATGGATCATAGAAACATGAAGCAAACTCAACATAGTCAACATAAAACCATATTCAAAATAATTAGCATAATCCTATGCCTTGAACATCCAACATAATCTTCATCACTAAAATATTCAATATAATCAATAGTCAACATAAGAAACATATACAACAATATAGTCAATAGTAAACATGGTAAATTCTTTGAATAGTTAACATATCAACATAATCCACATAATAATATCGGCTATAAAGTCGCCATAGTAAACACTATAAACATTTTAAAAATCATTGTAATCAACTCTAATCAAGATAAGTCAATTTCCTCAATAATAAACATAGTCTAATGAAACCCTTCAATTATCAACATAGTGAAGATAATCTAAAATAATCAGTATAATCAACCCTCAACATAGTCAATGTAGTTAACATAATCAACATAGTGATTGAGGTTAAGACAATCAATAAGTCAACATAACCAACATACGTGGAATTCTTCAATATTTAACATAGACAACATGGTCAACAAAGTAAACATACTCAACTCTAAGAACATAGTCAACACTTTACACATAATCAAATTATGTGCATTCAATCTTTCAATAGTCAACTTAATAAACTCCTTTAACATAGTCAATTCTATCAACATAGTTTTTATAATATGCATAATCAACATAGTCAATGTATGTGAACTCCAATAACCAAAGATAGTCACATCATTCAACAATTAACATAATCAACACAAACAATAGTCAACATAAGTAAAATTATTCAACATAAATGTTCAACATTAAACATTTCACAATAAAATAAATGTTTTAAATGAATATTATTTACTTGTTATGTAAGTAAATCAATTCTTGCATATTCAAAATCCATTGTATTTTAAATGTTGAAGGATATAATATTCCTTTCATCTACAATTAAATTAAGGATTGTAATTAGTTTAGTCCTTGCATATTAAATGAGTTAAAAAATAAAGACATGCATTTGCTCTTTGAAAAACTCTAGAGCTTGCACTCATGTACATTTATTAGTCGAGATTGCTCTCGATTTCCCAAAGACTACATCAATAATATTGTACTTGAATACAAAGTAGTGATTTTCTCAACCATTGTATTTTGAATGTTGAAGGATATAATATTCCTTTCATCTACAATTAAATTAAGGATTGTGATTAGTTTAGTCCTTGCATATTAAATGAGTTAAAAAATAAAGACATGCATTTTTCTCTTTGAAAAACTCTAGAGCTTGCACTCATGTACATTTATTAGTTGAGATTGCTCTCGATTTACCAAAGACTGCATCAATAATATTGTACTTGAATACAAAGTAGTGATTTTCTCAACCATTGTATTTTGAATGTTGAAGGATATAATATTCCTTTCATCTACAATTAAATTAAGGATTGTGATTAATTTAGTCCTTGCATATTAAATGAGTTAAAAAATAAAGACATGGATTTTTCTCTTTGAAAAACTCTAGAGCTTGCACTCATGTACATTTATTAGTTGACATTGCTCTCGATTTCCCAAAGACTACATCAATAATATTGTACTTGAATACAAATTAGTGATTTTCTCAACCTTCCTCTCTCGGATCTCTGGCCTTACAGTAGTTTATATATATTTTATAAAAACTTGTTTCATCTCATCCCGTGTTCGAATACTATTTCCACCAAGTCCCATGAGTCAGTGGAGTGTTGCATTCTTCAATTCTTATTAACCATTAACACTTCAAAAGTAAATAGTGTTATTAACCATTAAATAGTATAATCATTCACATTACCCCAATTAAATAGTATAATCAGGGAAATGGTTAATATGCACTTAATAACCATTAAATAGTGTTATTAACCATGACAATTCTTAAATAACCATTCCCATACCCAAACCCTAAAAATAAAAATAAATAAATAAATAAATAAAAAATTGAACTGACCAAAATCCACAAAGAAGAAGTAATAAAAATTGTTAAAAATGGGTATTTATCCTCGTCCAAGTGCAAAGATAAGAGTGAGATTCTTGTTCTCCTGAGGATGAACCTGCTTAATAGGTTCGAAACTTGTCGAATTGCAAAATTCTCACCGCAGATTTCCTGTCACTGAATAATCATAGCTTCTGCAAAGTGTTATCACAAGAATTAGCATCTTTAGATGAAAGCAAAAAAAGAAATGATAGCTATGTGATACTAAGAGGGAGGGCAATGTCACCACCCCTAGCCCTCTTCCGCTCTTTTTAGGCTAGCTCTTCTCTAGCACTAGGGAGGAGTCCCTAGGGTAGTATTACTAGAGTTTAGGAAATAATGTCGAAGGTGAAATGAAGAGATGACTCTAGCAAAAAAGTATGATAAGTTTAGGAAATAAAATGGATGAGTGGATAAAAAAATAGTACTTGAATACAAAGTAGTGATTTTCTCAACCACCTCACTAGGCAATAGGATATTTCGATTCACCTAAAACTCTCCAAAGTTATAATATCTAATGGGCCCTTAGATTGTCATTTATTTTCCATTTTGTTTTCATAATTTTGGGATATTCTCCTGTTAAATCCAAACCCTTCCTAGACATTATTACTTTTTAATGACTAGACTGAATGATTATCACTAATGCTTATTTAAATGTGTATTATTTTCTTAAAGTCGAGTGAATGTAATGTATGACAGGTATCATAAGTGTTTTTTAGATTGATTTTGTGGGTTTCATTGCATGTGATAATGTCGTTTTAAAGAAGGAAGGTTGGCGCAGTTGTGAAGAATTTCCAAATCAATCTCATGATAATCCATCAAGAGAGGGTTCAACCCTCACCACTATTGACCCTCTTCAAATAGCCATCACATATAATACAATCAATGGGGTGATAAATTCAAGGGATTTTTTTCTGCTCATTAATGAAGAATGGCCATCAAATCACCAACCCTAGGAGGTAGCACTAAACTCATTAAGAAATTTTAATACTTGAAATATCAATTGTATCTTGGAATTCAAATTATTAAAGGAGGGAGATTAACCCTCTTGACTTAGCAATGTTAAAATACACAATTAAATAGACATCATCAATCAATCAAGGATTTAATTTATGAGATTACTTAGGATGTTTTTCATCATTACAATATAAAGAGAGACTTAGATGATAGAATTAGGAGCTAAGGTTTAATACGTTTTCTAAATTGTTTTCGAATAGAGACCTGATTGAATTGTGCTAGAAAGATCGAGTTATAGCCTCTTTTTTTAATAACATTTTATGAATAATAAGAAGAAAATATGGTTGAAGCTTTGTTTCCTTAAGTTATTTTGGTTTTCCAAGAGCTCCCTTGGAAAGGACCCACTCAAGAGGAGATCATTGGAACCCTCTTTTTATTTATTTTTGTCATTATTTTTCTTACGAATTTATGTAAACTTCTATAGAACAAAGCAGTTCTTTTCTATCAAATGATGTACTTTTATTTACAATGACACTCTTCTTTTCATGCATTTCCCTGATTGATTTTACTTCATTCACATTATAATCATTAGTTCCTTGGGGTGGACCTTATGAATCTAAAAAAATTATAAGTTGATGATGTGATGATTTTTTATTCTAGTATCTACATAGTGGTTACTAATTCAAGGAGCCTTTCACTCTATTAGTTTCTCATATACTAGGAAGTGGCCCTTCATATGTCTCACTTATAGCCTACTGTAAGAATGCATGGATGTTAAAGTCATTATTTGTTTGCATATAGGCAGAATTATTCAAATCCTTCAAAACCCCTTTATACACATACCTAATATAGGAATGATTATTCAAATGGAAATTCTTGTCGTATTCAATCAACATTTTAGGGAATAAAACACTATCACTCCTATCAAAATCTAAACTATCCAATTCATAAAACTTGTCATTTTTTCATTGCAAAGGACTACTCTTAATGCAACATCCTGACCAATCCTAAGAATCACATGCATGGGGGATCTGAGGTTCAAACTCTTTTAAGTAGCGACAATACCCTAAATCATTATTATCATCACTACAAACCCCATTAGGAACATAGAGCCCATAAACCTTGCATATTTCAATGGGATTATTCCAAAACATATATCAATGATATGTTTGATAATTCCAACTACTTAATCTCTCCAAAAACATCCACAAAAAATACAGGCATTGCACTAAACCGAGGCAATTCTGTGTAGGTAAAATACATATTAGATTAAATTGGATTGATGAAATTGTAGATATGTTTGAAAATAATTTTTGGAATGTACAAAACACTATCACCATCCCACTTGTCATTGCACTAGTAGGGCACCGAATTCCACCAAACTATTAGGAATTCATTCAATTTAGTAGAAACAAAACATTTTGGAGTGCCATTTAAGACTCTATGGGACCACGCCATCACCCTCTAGTCCTTCGTAAACCCACCACTATTTTGGTTTTTCATCAATGACAAATTTATAAGATCATTATTATGGATTATATTGCATTTTACATGATGAAACTAGCATTATTCATTCTAAGAAGTATAATAAAAGAAATATATATATATTGAATTTTTTACAAAACCTAGAAGAATACAATGTGAACACCAACAAAAGGAGCAAGAGGTTCCCTCTATGTATATTTCCCCTAACAAAATAACAAACACCTCTATAAATGGTTCAACCATTGAAATCAATTAAGCAATCTTATATATATTTGGAAGCATTAAAAATTATGGAAGGACAAGAAACAAGTGAGAAGAAATCATAACATGTGGTCATCAACTGAGCCTCAAAAAATCTGTCCATGAGGGATAATAGAGTCTCATTATTAGGGTAATCAAAATATACACAACTCCTCCTATCATCTTTACAATTATGCCCAATTTCATCCTTGAATCGTCATCATCCTAAATGCACCAGATAGACACCACTGTTGTCCTTCTAAACTATTCTACCTTAATGTCATTCCTAAGGTGTCCTTCTACTAGCTCTATAATGTTTCCCAAGCTAACTTAATTGGCTACCCATGTTGAAGAAAAACATACTCAATTCATTGTTCTTGGCCTCCCATGTTTCTAGGAGTGTCACTTCTAAGTTGTATACATTAGATTTCATCACAATTGGTATCCCAAATATCCATTATGGGGCTAAATATCCTCTAGTGACACACATTGTTGTCAAAACACAACACTACCAATAACTTGTTCCATCCCAACATTTGAGACTTTGGAATTGAAATATTCATCGAAGAGAATGTTTTTTACTTAATATCATAATGCAAAATATAAACTTAAATACTTTGTGCATGTATGCAATTAGCCACACTACACCTAGTGCAGTTTGAAGCTAGGTCTTCCAATCCATAAAATTGATATGTTCTATAAATAAAAATGCATTCACATACCTATTTGGAATGTAACCATAGACCAATAGTATTTAATCTCTCCCTAAGAAAAAAATCATAATACTAAAAAGCTTTACATGTTAGATCATCCTAATAGAACTTACCTCCCTCTAGAATTTATTCTCGCCTCCTTCATATCTCTCCAAATTCTTGAGAGAAATAGGAATTGATGCTACAAGGGTATGCTTGTAAACATATCCAAACCCCTCCACTCCACAGGTTCTCATAAAAATTCCTAACTATATGTATATCTTATATGAAATCATGCTCAACATCATCACACTAAAACCCTCCCTAAAGGTGGAGCGCTTTGCCGAATTCCTTCGCTTCCAACAATAAACATTTAGTGAGATAATCAATGCAAAAATCCCTACACTAGAAAAGGATCTAATCAACACCCTAGGATTAACCTTCCCTTTAAACAAACTATGATCTTCCAAATCACATGTAGCTACCCAAATATATAACAACATACTATTGTTACTACCAACAATACTATAACTAGCACAATCATATTCCTCTTCATCACTAAAATATTTTTGTAGATTCCACAAATGTCATGCCTTTCTCAGCACTAAACTAAGTATGTTTATACTCTGAAATGAGGAAATATTTTTTAAACTAAAATATCCATAATAATATTGAATGCCATGTAAAGCATGTTTTACTTGATAAATACATTCATTCCATTTAGTAACCAAGAAATAATCAACCTACATGCATGGTAATCACACAATTTATATATTGTGCAATATTCAATTCTCAATAAATGTATGCAATATTCATTTAAACCATGCACATGTGATGTATTTTACTCCATTCCTTTCTGATACAAATGCATAATGGAATTTATAACCAAATCAAAAACTATATATAGGATTTCATGGCACCATAATAGAATATGAATATTCATTGGAAATAGGATCTATGTCAGGATTTAAGCTTCATAGAAGTTATTTACTATTCATGCAAGCAATGATCCTTTATCTTAAGGACACGAGCTATAAACCTAATATAATAACATTTTTCCCTCCCTTTAGGTGGCAGATTTACAAATGGTTCTTATTTGTGAAGATGCTCACAGTAGATCCAAGAGATGATATAAACCTCACAATGAAAGAATTTAGGCATAAGAGAAGAAGAATAGAGCAGCAGAACATAAATCCAATGGATCTCAGATAGAGGCAGAATAATTACACATGTTACATTAATCTGAATAGTAGAACAGTTATTATACAATGCTCAGGATTCGAATACACTAGGTGTGATTCAAATTAGCCTGGATGGATAGATCCAAAATCAATGGAGTGTCATCAAAGCATAACTAGGAGTCCACCTCATCATCAGTGAAGTCATCAATGCACAAGTAATGATCAACTAGGAGTCAAACTGAGTCTAACTGAGTGTGTTAGATGTAACAGAGTGTAACTGGCACTTGGAGGCACTAACTGAATGAAGGAGGCTCAGTGGAGGGCACATGAGGAGCTAACTAAAGTCAGAATGAGCAGTCTAGTCTCACTGGAGGTCCATCGGAGTGATACAGTTAGTTGAGAGTCAGTCTAGCCTTAAGTCAAGGAAAGAACTGATGATAACTCAACTAACTGAAGTACAACTGAATGGTAGGTGAGAGAGGGAGAGTGGCTTCCTTAATTCAAGGAAGAAGGGTGCACTAAGATCTAGGAGGGCTAAAATTGATCAGTGAGAAGCTCCTAGTGCTAGCTAACTGGGGGCTAGGTGCTGGGACTGATGACTAGGATGAATGCGTGCAAGAAAAAAAGTGCAAATTATGAAAATGCTAGTAGGACTAGGATGGAGTATAGGAATATCCTAACACCCCCCCTTAATCCATCCTGGGCCCTGGTAACTAGGACCAAAGGTCACCCAATACAATCAAATAAATGATAAAATAAGAACTATCCATAAACCGAGGAAATGGGGAAAACCTCATGGGAAAAATACCCCCCCTCAAAAGAACAGTAAAATAACTCAAAGAACCATCATACTAAGCAGAAAAGAAAGAAGCTTTCATCAATGAAAAATTTTGCAAAAAACTTGGCAAGTTGTTCCTCTGTAGGATGCCAAAGCAGGTACTAGATGTGGATCTGGTCTTCTGATGTGCCTCGCACTGTGTAGAGGATGTATTGGACGAAGCAAGTCTTTCAGGAATTCTTTTTTGCAACTGGAACGAATGGATCATGATGAGTCTTCCCAATATATGGAAGAGAGAACCCCACCATCATGTTGCATCTCTCATGGAGAGGTAAATAGCATAATTCAAGGTTGGCATGATGTTGAAGTCTTGTAGTTATATGATCAAACGAATCCTCAATTGTGTTCTCAGTAGCTGCAAGGAGTGTGTGATCCCATATTGGCCTTGGCTCTAGATTGAGAACATGTGTTGGTTCTGGATCTGAAACTAAATGTTCTTGAACTTTGTTCTCAACATCAAGATCTTGTTCTATATCTTCATCAGAAGAAGAGTCACTCGAATCTTCATCAGATTCTGAGGAAGTAGGAAGAGAGAAGGGCAGAAAATGAGAGAACTCATATGCCTTGGAGGCATGATTTGCAAACCCTTTTGATATAGTCTTCCCAGTGGAGATCTTTGTAATATCAACTGTGTCGAGACCAAAGGTCACCTTCTTATGTGATCCAGTGTGAGTCATTTGATATAGAGATAACAAATTTGCTTTCAAGGAGGGAACGAATAGAACATTCTTGAACTTTCCATGATCCATATGTACTATACCCAATCCTTTGGCAGAGATCTGAGAGTTGTATCCCATGTGAATAGTAGGCCCATATTTGAGATCTAAATAAGAAAATGATTCTTCAGAGGAGACCATGTGGTTGGAGGCTCCAGAATCTATGAGGAGGGCATTTGATTTTGAAAAACCAACCATCAATGAATGGCAATCCTCATGACCATCAATTCCACTTCCAGAATGAGACATCTTTGCATCTTTTGGAATAGCAATTTTGTTATGTTCAAGAAGCTTGGTTAGTAGGTCGATTTTCTTGTGCATTTAAGCTTTCTCAGGATGGCTTCCTCTCTTGCAATAGGGACATGTAGATCTCTTATGTTTGTCCTTCTTGGAGCTGGAGGCTCCTTTTGATGGACTTGACTTATTATTCAGCTTGGATTTAGATGACTTCTTATCTTTGTCTTTTTGCCTCCCTTTCACATGCATCCCACTTACTTCTCTAGCTAGAAGAGATAGATCTTTGGAGGCCTTGATGGCACCCATTTGAATCAATTTGTCCTCTTCTTGAATGAGAGCTTCAATGAAGACTTCTAAGGTTGGAAACTTCCATCCAGGGATTGACATTCATCCAGAATGGAAGGTAGATACAAAGACTGAAAATTGATATCCTAGTTTGCTCAAAATGAAGAGCACCAATTGTTCATCGGTTTTAGTGATGCCACAATGAAGGATGCTAAGAAGAAGAACCACAAGAAGGATGCTAAGAAGAAGAACCTTCTAGCCTTGGATTCAAGCAAAGAGTTAGAGAGCATCTCAGATGTGGAGGAGAATATTGTCTACACTTCAGTGCAAAAGGAGGTGAATCTGAGTAGTCTTCATCATAAGGAAGAGAAGGAAATGACAAAATTCTTCCATATCAAGATCAAGATTAAGAATACCAAGTTGAAGCTCTATTTGATCTCATTTCACAGGCCAATCTCATAGCAGAATATCTAGTAAGTAAGATTGGATTGCAAGATTAAATTTGCAATCAGTGCAGATTATATTGATGAAGTGGAAGTAGATGTAGCACCCCTTGATGTTTGTGGTGTAGTGTTTGGAAGTTGCTACATGTATCAAAGGGATGTGATCTTCATGAGGAGGTAAAACCAATACCACTTGATCAAGGATGAGAAATATTTTATCATCAATGTGCACAAGGATAAATCGAAGATATCACTGGTAAGTGCCAACCAAGAAGAAAATTTGATCAATTTGAGTAGAAAGTTTTTGTTTATTTTCTTAATATATAATCAGCAAGAAGGTGAATCGATAAAATTGAAGGAATCTGTAAAGGGATGTACCAAAGAGCATAAAAATCAGTTTGAGAACTTTCTACACACAATAAAGAGAAGTGTTCCAGGGTCCTAGAGGGATACCTCCTAAGAGGGAAGTGGAACATGAGATAAAACTACATCCAAATTATCCATTGGAAAACATCGGCATGTACAGATAGTCTCTTCTAGAAGCAAAAGAAGTGAAGAAGTAGTTGCAGCAATTGTTCGAGAAGGGACTAATCCAACCAAGCACCTTACCTTCCGAGTCACCTATTATCATAGTATCCAAGAAGGATGGGACTTGGAGGATGTGTATTGACTACAAATATATGAATAATATCATGCTCAAGAATTGATACCCTCTGCCTAGGATCGATGATTTTCTAGATTAGTTGCAGCATGACAAGTACTTCACCAAGTTGGATCTCAATTTGGGATACACTAGGTACAAGTGAAATAAGAAGACACCTGGAATACCACCTTTAAGACTAGGTAAGGTCTGTAGGAATGCTTAGTAATGCCTTTTGTTTTGTCTAATGCACCAGCTACACTTATGTGTTTTATGAATGATGTGTTGCACCCCTTCTTAGATTCATTTGGGATAGTGTATTTAGATGATATATTGGTCTATATTGTTTCCGAGGAAGAGCATATCTCACTTCTCAAGTAGGTGTTGGAGACCTTGAAAAAATACCAACTACTAGAAAACCTTACGAAATGTGAATTTTCTCAACAATCTTTGGTGTACCTAGGGTTTGTGATTGGTGGAGGAGATCTTACGATTGATCACGTAAATATGGAGGCCATTACTAAATGGAATACTCCTATAAATGTCACTAAAGTTAGGAGAATTATGGGGGGAACCACAATACCTTCGGAAGTTCATAGCTTCATTTTTTGTTGTGGTTGCACCTCTCCATTCCATAACAGCCAACATCAAGGGGTTCCAGTGGGGAATGAATCAGTAGAAATCCTTTGACGAACTCAAGCAAAAGATCATTCGGGCACCAATTCTCACATTTCCTAATTTGCAGAAGCCTTTTGAATTGGAGATAGATGTAAGTGGGTATGCTATGGGAATGGTTTTAATTCAAGGAGGGAGTGCCATGGAGGAGTCATGAACTACCCTTCATATGACAAGGAACTATATGCCTTGTTTCAAGTTGTTAAGAAGTGGAAGCATTATCTAATGGGTAAGGAGACCATCATTCACACTGGTCACCAATCATTGTAGTATTGTAGGCCTAGAGTAATCTACAATAAACAGGACACTACAAGTGGATGGTAATTTTTGCAGCAACTCCATCTAATCATTAAAGACAAGAAGGGCAGTACAAATAATCTAGAAGACATGCTCTCAAGTCCACCTATAGACAAGATCACAACTTTGGGTACTCTTATGCATATGGAACCTTTCACCATGATCAATAGAAGGAGGAACACACAAAAGATGAGGACTTAAAGGAGGTATTTCAGCAGCTACAAGGCCAATTCCATGTAGAATAAGGTGACAACAAGGTTTACTAGCATATCCAAGATGGGTTACTCTACAAGCTGGACAATACCCATGTTCCTAAAGTTGAGAGATGCTCACACCTATAAAGTTGCAGGGAATTTTGGTGTTGGGAAGACAATTTCCAACTTACAAAGGTATGTTTATTGGCCTAGAATGTAAGAAGATGTATCTCGATTTATTTGAGGTTGAATGCTTTGTTGTACTAGAAATACCAATAATAGAAAGTAAGGTCTATAATATCCCTTTGCATGTTTTTGAAATACCATGGGAGAACATCTCCATGGATTTTGTGGGTGGTCTACCAACCACTAGGAAGGGACATGACTATTTATTTGTGGTATTTGATAGATTCAGCAATATGTGCAATCTTATGCCTTGATAAAATACCATCAAAGGATAATAAGCGGCAAACATGTTCTTTGAACAAGTCTGAGTTCACTTTGGGATACCAAGGAGCATCATCTCAAATAGGGATACCGAATTTCTTAATGCAATTTGGACTACACTTTAAGTTGAAGTGATCTATAGCATTCCATCTGTACACAGATGGCCAAACAAAAGTAGTCAACAAGAATTTGGTGCATCTTTTGAGGGGTTACAATCAAAAGCATCCAAATACTTAGGATGAAAATGTGATCTACATCCACCACTCCTGTATTAGAGCAATCCACACTTCCATTGGAAAGTTCCCTTTTGAAATTTGTTTTAGGGAACTACCATCTTCACCTCTAGATGTTGTTTATGGGAAGCAATGGGAAGTGATGGAAGACACCACTAGCGAAGCATTAAGAGATGAAAAATTAGTTAAGAATATCAGAAAAATCCATTGTCAAGTACAAGAGACATTGAATAAGTCATAGGAAAAGTACAAGATGGGACATGACCAACACGAGGTTGAGAAAACATTCAAGGTGGTTGACAGAGTATGGTTACACTTGAAGAAGGAAAGACTACAAGGTCCTGATAAGAAGATCAAGGCACTATGGTACGGTACTTTTGAAGTGTTGGAGAAGGTAGGATATAATTCCTATAGACTCACTCCACCCCCATATATGCACATTTACTCAGTAGTGAATATGTAAAATCTGAAACTCTATGAACCTTCCATGTTGGACCAAGAACTTGAGTAGGTCTTGCCTTCTGTAAAGTACTTAGCACCAAAGTCTCAAGAAGAGTTAGCAGAAGACACAGTTTTACAAAAGAATTCAAGAACAACCAAGTGAGATCAGTATGAACTCTGGTAGGTGGGGTCGAAAGGACAAGTTCCAAGCAAGGCTAAATGGTACTCCAAGGAGAAGATAGAGGAAAATTTTCCTCACCTCATTAAGTAAAATATTTTTTTGACCAAAATCCTCCCAAAAGGGGGAGGTGTAATCTGAAATGGATCAATATATAATTTTTCATCTATTATGGTTCTTTTGGGGTCAAAAGATTGGATGAATTGGCTTGTAGGTCCCATTCTAAGGGCGGGTCTCCCTTTGCATATTTTGGGTCCAGAACCTTTTGAGGCTTGTTTGAGGGTCTAAATAATGTTATTTTTAGTCAATTCATGTGAATCTATATTTCAATACCTTTCCAACGGTCCAAGAAATCACTCAAATGGAGTCTGTATGAAGAAGTTATGCCTCTCGCAAGTTGACTTATCCAATTGACCACCATGGTACCAAGTGGATTCCACATCAACTCTCATTTCTCACACATGTGGAGATAGTCACATCTGAACTTTCAAGAACATTATATAAGATCCAAAACTCTAACCCTGATTAGGAGTTAGGGCATGCAAAAACCCTAAACCTAACCCTAGACGGCTAAGAAAGTACCGACTTTCTTTGTATTTGCACTCTATATAAAAGAGCAAGGCATAGTCCTCATTGTTGGCTAGGTTTTTCCCCATAGTGGGTTCTCCCAAGGCATTTCTTGAGTTATTTTTATGAATTGTGTATTTATTTTCTCTAGTTATTTTTCTTACATTTCTAGTTATTTAGCATTTATTGAAATAATCTAATAAAAAGAACTAAGTTGTAAGATCCGTTGAGATGAACTATTCCAGTGGAATATCTACGACACTTTATGGATCATAGAAACATGAAGCAAACTCAACATAGTCAACATAAAACCATATTCAAAATAATTAGCATAATCCTATGCCTTGAACATCCAACATAATCTTCATCACTAAAATATTCAATATAATCAATAGTCAACATAAGAAACATATACAACAATATAGTCAATAGTAAACATGGTAAATTCTTTGAATAGTTAACATATCAACATAATCCACATAATAATATCGGCTATAAAGTCGCCATAGTAAACACTATAAACATTTTAAAAATCATTGTAATCAACTCTAATCAAGATAAGTCAATTTCCTCAATAATAAACATAGTCTAATGAAACCCTTCAATTATCAACATAGTGAAGATAATCTAAAATAATCAGTATAATCAACCCTCAACATAGTCAATGTAGTTAACATAATCAACATAGTGATTGAGGTTAAGACAATCAATAAGTCAACATAACCAACATACGTGGAATTCTTCAATATTTAACATAGACAACATGGTCAACAAAGTAAACATACTCAACTCTAAGAACATAGTCAACACTTTACACATAATCAAATTATGTGCATTCAATCTTTCAATAGTCAACTTAATAAACTCCTTTAACATAGTCAATTCTATCAACATAGTTTTTATAATATGCATAATCAACATAGTCAATGTATGTGAACTCCAATAACCAAAGATAGTCACATCATTCAACAATTAACATAATCAACACAAACAATAGTCAACATAAGTAAAATTATTCAACATAAATGTTCAACATTAAACATTTCACAATAAAATAAATGTTTTAAATGAATATTATTTACTTGTTATGTAAGTAAATCAATTCTTGCATATTCAAAATCCATTGTATTTTAAATGTTGAAGGATATAATATTCCTTTCATCTACAATTAAATTAAGGATTGTAATTAGTTTAGTCCTTGCATATTAAATGAGTTAAAAAATAAAGACATGCATTTGCTCTTTGAAAAACTCTAGAGCTTGCACTCATGTACATTTATTAGTCGAGATTGCTCTCGATTTCCCAAAGACTACATCAATAATATTGTACTTGAATACAAAGTAGTGATTTTCTCAACCATTGTATTTTGAATGTTGAAGGATATAATATTCCTTTCATCTACAATTAAATTAAGGATTGTGATTAGTTTAGTCCTTGCATATTAAATGAGTTAAAAAATAAAGACATGCATTTTTCTCTTTGAAAAACTCTAGAGCTTGCACTCATGTACATTTATTAGTTGAGATTGCTCTCGATTTACCAAAGACTGCATCAATAATATTGTACTTGAATACAAAGTAGTGATTTTCTCAACCATTGTATTTTGAATGTTGAAGGATATAATATTCCTTTCATCTACAATTAAATTAAGGATTGTGATTAATTTAGTCCTTGCATATTAAATGAGTTAAAAAATAAAGACATGGATTTTTCTCTTTGAAAAACTCTAGAGCTTGCACTCATGTACATTTATTAGTTGACATTGCTCTCGATTTCCCAAAGACTACATCAATAATATTGTACTTGAATACAAATTAGTGATTTTCTCAACCTTCCTCTCTCGGATCTCTGGCCTTACAGTAGTTTATATATATTTTATAAAAACTTGTTTCATCTCATCCCGTGTTCGAATACTATTTCCACCAAGTCCCATGAGTCAGTGGAGTGTTGCATTCTTCAATTCTTATTAACCATTAACACTTCAAAAGTAAATAGTGTTATTAACCATTAAATAGTATAATCATTCACATTACCCCAATTAAATAGTATAATCAGGGAAATGGTTAATATGCACTTAATAACCATTAAATAGTGTTATTAACCATGACAATTCTTAAATAACCATTCCCATACCCAAACCCTAAAAATAAAAATAAATAAATAAATAAATAAAAAATTGAACTGACCAAAATCCACAAAGAAGAAGTAATAAAAATTGTTAAAAATGGGTATTTATCCTCGTCCAAGTGCAAAGATAAGAGTGAGATTCTTGTTCTCCTGAGGATGAACCTGCTTAATAGGTTCGAAACTTGTCGAATTGCAAAATTCTCACCGCAGATTTCCTGTCACTGAATAATCATAGCTTCTGCAAAGTGTTATCACAAGAATTAGCATCTTTAGATGAAAGCAAAAAAAGAAATGATAGCTATGTGATACTAAGAGGGAGGGCAATGTCACCACCCCTAGCCCTCTTCCGCTCTTTTTAGGCTAGCTCTTCTCTAGCACTAGGGAGGAGTCCCTAGGGTAGTATTACTAGAGTTTAGGAAATAATGTCGAAGGTGAAATGAAGAGATGACTCTAGCAAAAAAGTATGATAAGTTTAGGAAATAAAATGGATGAGTGGATAAAAAAATAGTACTTGAATACAAAGTAGTGATTTTCTCAACCACCTCACTAGGCAATAGGATATTTCGATTCACCTAAAACTCTCCAAAGTTATAATATCTAATGGGCCCTTAGATTGTCATTTATTTTCCATTTTGTTTTCATAATTTTGGGATATTCTCCTGTTAAATCCAAACCCTTCCTAGACATTATTACTTTTTAATGACTAGACTGAATGATTATCACTAATGCTTATTTAAATGTGTATTATTTTCTTAAAGTCGAGTGAATGTAATGTATGACAGGTATCATAAGTGTTTTTTAGATTGATTTTGTGGGTTTCATTGCATGTGATAATGTCGTTTTAAAGAAGGAAGGTTGGCGCAGTTGTGAAGAATTTCCAAATCAATCTCATGATAATCCATCAAGAGAGGGTTCAACCCTCACACTATTGACCCTCTTCAAATAGCCATCACATATAATACAATCAATGGGGTGATAAATTCAAGGGATTTTTTTCTGCTCATTAATGAAGAATGGCCATCAAATCACCAACCCTAGGAGGTAGCACTAAACTCATTAAGAAATTTTAAATACTTGAAATATCAATTGTATCTTGGAATTCAAATTATTAAAGGAGGGAGATTAACCCTCTTGACTTAGCAATGTTAAAAATACACAATTAAATAGACATCATCAATCAATCAAGGATTTAATTTATGAGATTACTTAGGATGTTTTTCATCATTACAATATAAAGAGAGACTTAGATGATAGAATTAGGAGCTAAGGTTTAATACGTTTTCTAAATTGTTTTCGAATAGAGACCTGATTGAATTGTGCTAGAAAGATCGAGTTATAGCCTCTTTTTTTAATAACATTTTATGAATAATAAGAAGAAAATATGGTTGAAGCTTTGTTTCCTTAAGTTATTTTGGTTTTCCAAGAGCTCCCTTGGAAAGGACCCACTCAAGAGGAGATCATTGGAACCCTCTTTTTATTTATTTTTGTCATTATTTTTCTTACGAATTTATGTAAACTTCTATAGAACAAAGCAGTTCTTTTCTATCAAATGATGTACTTTTATTTACAATGACACTCTTCTTTTCATGCATTTCCCTGATTGATTTTACTTCATTCACATTATAATCATTAGTTCCTTGGGGTGGACCTTATGAATCTAAAAAAATTATAAGTTGATGATGTGATGATTTTTTATTCTAGTATCTACATAGTGGTTACTAATTCAAGGAGCCTTTTCACTCTATTAGTTTCTCATATACTAGGAAGTGGCCCTTCATATGTCTCACTTATAGCCTACTGTAAGAATGCATGGATGTTAAAGTCATTATTTGTTTGCATATAGGCAGAATTATTCAAATCCTTCAAAACCCCTTTATACACATACCTAATATAGGAATGATTATTCAAATGGAAATTCTTGTCGTATTCAATCAACATTTTAGGGAATAAAACACTATCACTCCTATCAAAATCTAAACTATCCAATTCATAAAACTTGTCATTTTTTCATTGCAAAGGACTACTCTTAATGCAACATCCTGACCAATCCTAAGAATCACATGCATGGGGGATCTGAGGTTCAAACTCTTTTAAGTAGCGACAATACCCTAAATCATTATTATCATCACTACAAACCCCATTAGGAACATAGAGCCCATAAACCTTGCATATTTCAATGGGATTATTCCAAAACATATATCAATGATATGTTTGATAATTCCAACTACTTAATCTCTCCAAAAACATCCACAAAAAATACAGGCATTGCACTAAACCGAGGCAATTCTGTGTAGGTAAAATACATATTAGATTAAATTGGATTGATGAAATTGTAGATATGTTTGAAAATAATTTTTGGAATGTACAAAACACTATCACCATCCCACTTGTCATTGCACTAGTAGGGCACCGAATTCCACCAAACTATTAGGAATTCATTCAATTTAGTAGAAACAAAACATTTTGGAGTGCCATTTAAGACTCTATGGGACCACGCCATCACCCTCTAGTCCTTCGTAAACCCACCACTATTTTGGTTTTTCATCAATGACAAATTTATAAGATCATTATTATGGATTATATTGCATTTTACATGATGAAACTAGCATTATTCATTCTAAGAAGTATAATAAAAGAAATATATATATATTGAATTTTTTACAAAACCTAGAAGAATACAATGTGAACACCAACAAAAGGAGCAAGAGGTTCCCTCTATGTATATTTCCCCTAACAAAATAACAAACACCTCTATAAATGGTTCAACCATTGAAATCAATTAAGCAATCTTATATATATTTGGAAGCATTAAAAATTATGGAAGGACAAGAAACAAGTGAGAAGAAATCATAACATGTGGTCATCAACTGAGCCTCAAAAAATCTGTCCATGAGGGATAATAGAGTCTCATTATTAGGGTAATCAAAATATACACAACTCCTCCTATCATCTTTACAATTATGCCCAATTTCATCCTTGAATCGTCATCATCCTAAATGCACCAGATAGACACCACTGTTGTCCTTCTAAACTATTCTACCTTAATGTCATTCCTAAGGTGTCCTTCTACTAGCTCTATAATGTTTCCCAAGCTAACTTAATTGGCTACCCATGTTGAAGAAAAACATACTCAATTCATTGTTCTTGGCCTCCCATGTTTCTAGGAGTGTCACTTCTAAGTTGTATACATTAGATTTCATCACAATTGGTATCCCAAATATCCATTATGGGGCTAAATATCCTCTAGTGACACACATTGTTGTCAAAACACAACACTACCAATAACTTGTTCCATCCCAACATTTGAGACTTTGGAATTGAAATATTCATCGAAGAGAATGTTTTTTACTTAATATCATAATGCAAAATATAAACTTAAATACTTTGTGCATGTATGCAATTAGCCACACTACACCTAGTGCAGTTTGAAGCTAGGTCTTCCAATCCATAAAATTGATATGTTCTATAAATAAAAATGCATTCACATACCTATTTGGAATGTAACCATAGACCAATAGTATTTAATCTCTCCCTAAGAAAAAAATCATAATACTAAAAAGCTTTACATGTTAGATCATCCTAATAGAACTTACCTCCCTCTAGAATTTATTCTCGCCTCCTTCATATCTCTCCAAATTCTTGAGAGAAATAGGAATTGATGCTACAAGGGTATGCTTGTAAACATATCCAAACCCTCCACTCCACAGGTTCTCATAAAAATTCCTAACTATATGTATATCTTATATGAAATCATGCTCAACATCATCACACTAAAACCCTCCCTAAAGGTGGAGCGCTTTGCCGAATTCCTTCGCTTCCAACAATAAACATTTAGTGAGATAATCAATGCAAAAATCCCTACACTAGAAAAGGATCTAATCAACACCCTAGGATTAACCTTCCCTTTAAACAAACTATGATCTTCCAAATCACATGTAGCTACCCAAATATATAACAACATACTATTGTTACTACCAACAATACTATAACTAGCACAATCATATTCCTCTTCATCACTAAAATATTTTTGTAGATTCCACAAATGTCATGCCTTTCTCAGCACTAAACTAAGTATGTTTATACTCTGAAATGAGGAAATATTTTTTAAACTAAAATATCCATAATAATATTGAATGCCATGTAAAGCATGTTTTACTTGATAAATACATTCATTCCATTTAGTAACCAAGAAATAATCAACCTACATGCATGGTAATCACACAATTTATATATTGTGCAATATTCAATTCTCAATAAATGTATGCAATATTCATTTAAACCATGCACATGTGATGTATTTTACTCCATTCCTTTCTGATACAAATGCATAATGGAATTTATAACCAAATCAAAAACTATATATAGGATTTCATGGCACCATAATAGAATATGAATATTCATTGGAAATAGGATCTATGTCAGGATTTAAGCTTCATAGAAGTTATTTACTATTCATGCAAGCAATGATCCTTTATCTTAAGGACACGAGCTATAAACCTAATATAATAACATTTTTCCCTCCCTTTAGGTGGCAGATTTACAAATGGTTCTTATTTGTGAAGATGCTCACAGTAGATCCAAGAGATGATATAAACCTCACAATGAAAGAATTTAGGCATAAGAGAAGAAGAATAGAGCAGCAGAACATAAATCCAATGGATCTCAGATAGAGGCAGAATAATTACACATGTTACATTAATCTGAATAGTAGAACAGTTATTATACAATGCTCAGGATTCGAATACACTAGGTGTGATTCAAATTAGCCTGGATGGATAGATCCAAAATCAATGGAGTGTCATCAAAGCATAACTAGGAGTCCACCTCATCATCAGTGAAGTCATCAATGCACAAGTAATGATCAACTAGGAGTCAAACTGAGTCTAACTGAGTGTGTTAGATGTAACAGAGTGTAACTGGCACTTGGAGGCACTAACTGAATGAAGGAGGCTCAGTGGAGGGCACATGAGGAGCTAACTAAAGTCAGAATGAGCAGTCTAGTCTCACTGGAGGTCCATCGGAGTGATACAGTTAGTTGAGAGTCAGTCTAGCCTTAAGTCAAGGAAAGAACTGATGATAACTCAACTAACTGAAGTACAA
>BSBM01001649.1:1577500-1587011 GCA_027924585.1 Larix kaempferi | reverse complement strand
ATAATTAATTATTAATTATTAAATGACATGTCTATTTATCAATAGACATGTCTATTCCCGTTGGGCCATATTTAATGTCAGCCATTCCTATTGTAAAATCATCAATTCAATTATAAAAATATATTTATTATCAAATATGATAATTATGTAAGGATGAATCCTTACAACAGACGGGTGTGTGAAGATGAAGAGCATACGTGGCTTGGAGCATGCGACAAATGTTGTTGGGATGTTCGAGTTAGAAGAGCTTCCAAGTATGGAGCCATTGACATCTTTGGAGGAGTTGTGGGTAGACGGGTGTGTGAAGATGAAGAGCATACGTGGCTTGGAGCATGCGACAAATGTTGCTCGGATCTTCGAGTTAGAAGAGTTGCCAACAATGAAAAATGCAGGACCAGTACCGTGCAACGTGAAGGTGGAAAACATAATTCCTTACTCGTCTATTCAGAACATCGAATTTTGCCTTCCGAGTCTCCAAACCAATAGAAAACCTGGAAGCCAGACTTTGGACAAAGTTTTGTGTATTCAAATTTGAGAGGAATTGTCGTGCGCTGACTCTGTGTTTGATGCCGAAATTTTAATGGCTCTAATGGTTCCAATGGCCTGTCGAAGCTTTCGTTTAGTATAACTGATCTGGCATGCCGAAAATTTACAGAATCACGTCATGTTAATGAAGCATTTTCAGACTATTTGCAGGTAACGTTGGTTCAGGAAATTTATGTTTTTTTTCATTTCCTCTTTCTCTCACTTCCTTCGCCCATTTGTTTTTAAGAGTTCAGCCACTAGGGAGCTCTGCAACCTCGGCGCAGCTTGTAACTGGTAAGATTTCTTATTTGTGGTGTATCAACTATGGTTTTCATTAATTCTATCATGTTTCAACTCTATTGCTAACAGATGGAAAAATAAGAATGAATGGAACACGAGAATGGAACCTCCGTCATGCTTCAACTCATTAATTTTTTTTGCAGGTTAGGGTTTGTGTGGATGGAAAAATACATGGGAGTAAGGGAAGTGTTAGCATTGGCACGATGCAACATAGAAGGGAGGCACGACAGAGGAAGTGCACAGAGATGAGAGGTGATTGGGAAGAAGCTGCGATGGAGGAGACCCGATGGAGGGAGATGGAAGATGGATGGTGCACGAGAGGAAAGAGGAGGCACTGGAAGATGGGAGGAGCCGCATAGTGGAGGAATGGATAGGGCGCACAGGCTGGCGAAAAGGATTGGCCAGTAAGAATGAGGCACAGAAGGTGTGGGTAGGAGGCGTGCGAGAGGGTGGCGATGTTGATGTATTTGTAACTTCAGAATGTATTTCATATATGTTTATTGTATTCCTATAGAGATGTTATTATTCCTCTATACAGAAGTGTCGTCATTTATATTTTAAGTGTCGTAACTTATACTTGTTGGGTTATTAGACCACCTTGATGGGGTCGGCCCTATATAAGTTAGGTGGGTTAAAGGGTTATTAGACCACCCTATTGGGGGTCGGCCCTGTCAGCATTATGTTAAGTGGTTAAGTTGAGGCCGACCTAGTAAGATTATTAGGCAAGTCAAGTCAAGTATCAATAGAGTGCGGGAGGCACTCTATTTGATCATTTCACTTTCACACTCATACACTCATTGGAGAGTGGCGCATTAGTGGAAGAGGAGAGGCTGCTGCTAGGAGACTATATCTTATGCTTGGATTTTGTATCATTGTTCTATCTATCTATGAGGAAGTTATTGGGGTTTTTCACCTTTATGGTTTTCCCCAAGGAAACTCTATGTGTCTATTGTCTCTTGTGATTGCTTGTTGTGATTGATATGCTTGATATGATGTACATGTTATTCTCTCAGTTAAGATCCTAGATCATATTGAAGTAAATTCTGAAAAAAATAACATGGTATTAGAGCTAGCCTGAAAGAAGGCATGGTATGGCTTTTATGACACTTGTTGCACGTACGAAGCTAGGGCTTGATATAGAAAAAACCAGTCATCATAGAACTTTCACTATAAATTCATTTTGGCAAAGTTTCAGGATCTAAAAATCGTACAGGTGGAAGATAAGATCCCCATGTACCTTGTGTCCGAAGGAGAGCCTCTAATTCGTTGTACTTTTAGATTTATGATCTGTACAATATAGGGTTTCTGCCTCTTCGATATCTCAGTCATAAACAAGTGACCTAGGCAAAAAGGTCACAACTTGGGCTAGGCAGCTCCAAATAAAATTTTGTAAAAAGTGGAAGGTAGGGCATAGAATTTACGTTCACAGGTCCGATTTTCAGAGGCCTAAATTGAACCAGTGACACGTGGCACTCCGTATAAGTTCCCTCGCCTGTTTTATCCCATAAACAGGTCATGTTGCGACACTTGGAATAAATCTCTCTCAAAGAATCCATTTGAGGTCAGACCTATGGGGTTGGAAATTTAACAGGTCAGCCTATGACAGGAAGAATTTTTAGACCCTGTAGATCTGAAATTTCCGAGTTACACAAGAAACAATCAGGTGCATATTTCTGTCAAAACAGAATTGGATTTTGAGCACCTTCATTCATGGCTACGGCAATTTAGGGTTTCAGAGAAAGTTGGAATTTTTGTAATTGGAGACCACGGCTGGATGCTCCTCATCAAAATCGAAATTTAGAGACCAAGATCGAATTTTTTGGTTGGGAAGAAGGCCGGGCTTGATCAAACCCTAGTTCGAGACTTTGATCGAAAAGGTTAAAAATTAGGGCTTCTGCAAAAATGGGAATTTTTGAATTCTATGACCATAGCTGGAAGCTCCTTGGAAAAATCAAAGTTTAGAGCTTTAGATCAAACTATTTGGTTGGGTGAAGCTCTGAGAAACTCAAACCCTAATTCAGGGTCCTCCCCAATGAATCCAGAAGATTGAAAAGCAAATTTGAGGGGTGAAACTTTGCAGTTTTCAAATTATGAGTATACCAGGTTGATAAGCTCATCAAGGTGCATCTTTCTATCCTTTCAGAAGTTTGAAATTTTAGGGTTTCCCTGAGAAACCCTAATCCAGCTCCAGATCCAGTTTCTGCAAATCAAGTGGATTGGGTTAATCCTAGAAGAGAATGGATTGGTCACTTGCATAAGTGAAGAAGTTCCAGTTTCAGAGGGAGATGAGGCTAAGGCCTTACATAAGAAGATTACAAGCAAACTTGACAGGTATGACTTACGGGTATGTTTCGAAATCTGTTCATGATTAAGTTTATGTTTGTCTTCATTAAGATTAGTACAATCTTGATTAATTTTAGACTTGTCGTATCACCTTAATAAAAATATGAATGCATGATAGAAGATATTCATTGATTAGGGTTTTGACACTTATGATTGTACTAATGCATTGTGGTGTTGTATGAGGTTGATGTTGTCCACTGACATCAAGAAAGACAAATCATGTTCTAGTTCAAGAACATATGACCATGGTGACATGAAGACAAAGATTCATCCATTGCCATGGATCACATAGAAGATCTACTTACGAGGTATGTATAACTTGGTTCTATAATGGTTAACCTATGAGATATGCAGGTTACTAGCACAAGTCATTGAAGAGAACAAGAAGACATTATGTGGGTATGTTAGACATAACTAGCTAGCATGCTAATCCATGTATGCTTTTCCTATATCAAGTTAGAATCCTACCTTGTGTTAGGATCTCTTATATAAGTATACATGGCATGATTGATAATGATTATTCATTGAAGTTAGTAATAATGGGTTTAGGCATATTATGCTTCTTACTTTGATTGATCTAATATGACTAAAATAGAAAATTTCTATGGTCAAATAGGAATATGCATGAGTAAAAGAATTGTGATGAAATGAACTTGATCATACATGTTTAAGATTACTTAGAATCATAATGTTTTTTATGCTAATGTATGTATGTATGAGACCTCGAGGATAACACAATGATGATACTAGTAAGTATGCATAGTGATCAAGGATAGATATAAGTTCAAGGACAGGTAATCCAGGAAGCAAAGATCAAGAGGGAGCACAATCCAGTAGTTCATACAAGGAAACAAAGATTGACAAGGAGTCCACCCATCAAACAAACAAAGATAAGTATTTGAATTGTCATTTCTTGTATATTTGATTGTTTAAATAATACTGTTCAATGATGTATATACTTATGTTCCTACACTTACTTTGTGTATTATGCATATTAGAATAATTGCATTAATGAACAGTATACTACTAATACGCATGTAATGGGTAAGTAGCCTATGGCATTGTACAACATTCCATTGCTACTTATCTAGAATGAAACCTCTTTGCTGACACGTTGGGAGTTGTGCACACTGTTAACAATGTTTTGGTAGAGATTGGAAGGCATCTAGAAAGTTACGGGATATGGATAAATGTTGTATTGAAGCATTGGCTAAAATAATTGCATGACTGTATGACATATTTCTTTACATGTAAGAATTTGTTCTGAAAACTATGAGATGTCTCTAATCATGCAATTTAACTTGTCTTGTAGGAAAGATCGTATACCATCACCTACAAAAGAAGGACTACAACATTTATTCCAGCAACAAAGCTATCTATTGAAGAATATGAAGTTCCCAGCATCAGGGATGAAGTAATGGAAGGATGCCATGATCGAGCAGTGCCAGTCGATCATGAAGAATGATGTTTGGGATGTGGTCCCAAGACCTGAAGGGAAGTCTGTTGTGACTTCCAAGTGGATCTATAAGATCAAGCATGCTGCAGATGGCAGTATAGAAAAATGCAAAGTAAGGTTTGTAGCTCATGGCTTCTCTCAGAAAGAGGGAATAGACTATGAAGAGACTTTTTCTCCTGTAGCCAGATACACGTCCATCAGAACAATACTTGCTCTGGCTGTAGTGATGAAACAGAAGATACACTAGATAGATGTCAAGACAAACTTCTTGAATGGTGTAGTCGAGGAGGAAGTGTATGTGGAGAAGCCACTTGGTTTTGAGACATATGACATGGATTCATATGTATGCAGGTTGAAGAAAGCCTTGTATGGCTTGAAGCAAGCTCCTAGGACTTGGTATGGTAGGATAGACAGCTTTCTATCTAGTTTGGGCTTTACCAAGAGTAAAGCGGATTCCAACCTTTACTACAAGGTTGAGGAAGGCAATCCTGTGATACTACTTTTGTATGTGGATGACCTATTTGTTACAGGTGAAGATGGGTTGATTGCCGACACCAAGAGGAAGCTTGCTGCCGAGTTCAAGATGAAGGACTTGGGGATGATGCACTATTTTCTAGGCATGGAGGTGTGGTAGAGTGCAGATGGAATCTTCCTTGGACAAGGGAAGTATGCAGTAGAGATCCTGAAGAGGTTCAGGATGATGAACTGCAAGGCCATGGCCACACCTATGGCATCGAACCTGAAGCTTCTGTGTGATGCTTCATCTGATCTGGTTGATGTCACTGTGTATCGTCAGATGATTGGGTCCTTGATGTACCTGACGAACACGAGACCAAATATTTACTTTGCAGTGAACACATTGACCCAGTTCCTGACGGATCCGAGAGGTGTTCACGTGGCTACTGTAAAGCATATTCTGAGGTACTTGAAGGGTACAGTTGATTATGGGCTCAAGTATGAGGCGAATCAAAAGTTTAACCTAGAGGTATGTTGATTCAAATTGGGTAGGCAGTGCCATTGATCGGAAGAGCACTTCGAGGTGTTGTTTTAGTATGGGATCAGGTGTGATCTCTTGGTTTTGTAGGAAGAAGTCCTACGTAGCACTGAGTACAGCCGAAGCAGAGTATGTTGCAGCTTGTTCAGCTAGTTGTGAGGCAGTATGGCTCCAAAAGCTATTGTTTGAGTTATTTGATCTCCCATTGGAGGCTACTGGTATATTTTGTGATAACCAGAGTTGTGTGAAGCTGTCTGAGAACCCAGTGTTCCACGACAGGTCAAAGCACATTGAGATCAAATACCACTATATTAGGGATACAGTGTAGAGAGTAGCAGTGAAGCTCTTGTATGTTGTGACAGATGAGCAGCTTGCATATGTGTTGATGAAACCACTAGCCAGAGTAAAGTTTGAGTACTTCAGAGAGAGGCTTGGCATTCTTCAGATTGAAGACACTTTGAGGAAGAAGTGATGTGACACATTTGCAGGAGCCATTCCAAGCATGGTGAGAGGAGGATCCTTTCCATGGATCTAGATGTAAGCGTTGTGTGATGAGCATCAGGACGATGCTCCAGTTATTGATTTGTATATGCATCAGTTGGATGCTTTGATCAGTTTGATCATGTATTTGTATATGCATCAGTTGGATGCTTTGATCAGTTTGATCATGTATTTGTATATGCATCTTGTTGGATGCTTGATATGATCAGTTGGATCATGCATTTGTATATGCATCATGTTGGATGCTTTGATCAGTTTGATCATGTATTTGTATATGCATTATGTTGGATGCTTTGATCAGTTTGATCATGTATTTATGTATGTATCAAGTGGATACATTGTATGATCAGGTGGATCATGTATTTATGCATGTATCAGGTGGATACATTGTATGATTAGGTGGAACATGTATTTATGCATGTATCAGGTGGATACATTGTATGATCAGGTGGATCATGTATTTGTGTATGTATCAGGTGGATACATTGTATGATTAGGTGGATCATGTATTTATGTATGTATCAGGTGGATACATTGTATGATCAAGTGGATCATGTATGATGATATGTATTAGGAAGATACATTGTATGCATCAGGATGATGCTATGATGATGATCAGGTTGATAATGGATGATGAGTATCGGGACGATTCTCTAGATGATGCTATGATGATGATCAAGGTGATCACAGATGACGAGATTCAGGATGTTTCTCCAGATGACATGCATCAGGATGATTCTATGATGATGATCAGGATGATCACAGATGACGAGCTTCAGGATGTTGCTCCAGATTACATGCAATAGGAAAATGCAGTGATGATGATCGGGTTGATCATGTATACATCAGGAAGATATATGTTGAGCATCAGTTTGATACTCTGTGGTCGTGGACAGGTTGTGCAGGTAGCATAGAAAAGGTCCTTTAAAATACAGACAAGTAGAGCGGTGTGCTCGTAACTACCTGGGATGCTCTATCGAGATCCGGACAGGTAGAGCAGTGTGCTCGTAACATCCTAGGATGCTCTGAGTAGGTTTTGCTACGATTTCACATAGAAAAGATCCTTTAAAATCCAGACAGGTAGAGCAGTGTGCTCGTAACATCCTGGATGCTCTGAGTAGGTTTTGAGAAAGTTCACATAGAAAAGATCCTTTAAAATTTGGAGAGGTAGAGCAGTGTGCTCGTAACAGCCTTGGATGCTCTAGCGAGATCCAGACAGGTAGAGCAGTGTGCTCGTAACATCCTGGGATGCTCTGAGTAGGTTTTCTGAAGGCCAACATGTAAAAGATCCTATAGTCTGTGCTAGGTTTTGTTGACGCACATAATTAGTCCTAGGTTCCATAGTATGGCCACTGATGATGAAGACCTACAGGTGGTGGGCCTACATCCAACATGAACAAGGGCTGGCTCTGTAGAACTTCCTATGACGAGTAGATTTGAGATTGATTGAGATAGAAGCAGCAGTGACGATGATGATGATTCGAGGACGATGATTCGATGACGATGGTCCAGTGACGATGATCCAGAGAAGAAGACTTGTGCTAGCAGATCTGTGTCAAGAAATACCTTCCTAGTTAAGAGGGAGTGTTGATGTATTTGTAACTTCGAAATGTATTTCATATATGTATATTGTATTACTATAGAGATGTTATTATTCCTTTATATGGAAGTGTCGTCATTTATATTGTAAATGTCGTAACTTATACTTGATGGGTTATTAGACCACCTTGATGGGGTCGGCCCTATATAAGTCATGTGGGTTAAAGGGTTATTAGACAACCCTATTGGGGGTCGGCCTTGTCAGCATTATGTTAAGTGGTTAAGTTGAGGCCGACCTAGTAAGATTATTAGGCAAGTCAAGTCAAGTATAAATAGAGTGTAGGAGGCACTCTATTTGATCATTTCACTTTCACACTCATACACTCATTGGAGAGTGGCGCACTAGTGGAGGAGGAGAAGCTGCTGCTAGGAGACTATCTCTTATGCTTGGGTTTTGTATCATTGCTCTATCTATCTCTTAGGAAGTTATTGGAGTTTTTCATCTTTATGGTTTTCCCCAAGGAAACTCTATGTGTCTATTGTCTCTTGTGATTGCTTGTTGTGATTGATATGCTTGATATGTTGTACATGTTATTCTCTCAGTTAAGATCCTAGATCATATTGAAGTAAATTATGAAAAAAATAACAGGCGACAGAGGTGCTAGAGAAATGGGGCGTGGTCAAGGAGGTGGCAGGTAGCACGGAGGGGGTAACTATGTGGAGTAGCAGCGGCGACGTAGAGCAGCATTAGTGACGGGGAGCAGCACTTGGCGACGTGGGGGCAATGGAATATGGGGATGGAGGAAGACGAAGTGGGGAACTGGGGTGGTGACGCTGTGTGGAGTAGCAGAGTGGAGTAGCGATGGAGGGCGGAAGGTGATTGGGTGGAAGTGGAGGTGGAGCTACTGAGAGCAACGTGGAGGGAGTAGTGGAGCGCGGGATGATGGAAAGTGGATGGAAGTCATAACCATCCACATGTAAGTATTCCATTCTCTCTATGAGTGAGGAATCTAGCCAATGTGGATGGTTATGCATCTCTGTGGTGAAACGCCTACGGCGTAATTAAATACAAGGGTATGTTTTCGGAGTAAGTTGTTTCTTAGAAGTTTTGTAATTTTTGGGTTTGGTAATTTTTTAATTTTTGGAGTAAGTTGTTTATTAAACGTCTTTTTTTTTAAATAAGTTGTTTGTTAGACGTTTTCATTGTTGAAATTTAACAATGTATATTTGTAATTTTAATAGTTTCAATTTTAGAAAATTTGTTTAAAAATAGTACAAAATATTTAATGTTTAACTTATTTTTATATTTCAGTTAGTATAATAGATGGTAGATGGTGCTGATCAAATGAGTGAGGATTGGATGATGTAGAAAATTGGATCAACTAAATCACAATTCCCATTGTTGTATGTTTAATTTAATTTCAAGTTGTGTGATGTTGAGTCTTAACAATGCCTATTTTATTTTATGTAATTTCATACTAAACTTAGTCAATAACATACAAGTTAGAAAATTTCAATAAGATTAATAAAGCTTTTTCCCAAACAAAATTGCAACTTAGTATAGTGTGAAACAAGAAAAACTATATATTATTTTTATAATGACCTCAATGTCCAAACCTATGCAAGCCTATACAAGATTGGTGAATTGTTGAGATATTTTCATTCATGTATTGATTATATATTTTGTTCCCATTACCTGTATATTGCAATGGTTGAAAATCTATTAATATATTCAAATAATAATCAAAATATTAAATATCTTTGTGATGGCAACACTATAGGAGAATACCAAATTGGATAGAGGTAGATATATAATTATATAATTGCAATTATAGAAAAAATGTGAATATTAT